>JXSR01S019238.1:10749-21853 GCA_000969725.1 Ophiothrix spiculata | reverse complement strand
ATCAACAAGGGTCCAAGGTCATCCAAGGTCAACTTAAGGCAAAAAGATGATTTTCACTAAAAATCTTTCAACTCCTCAAGGTTAAAATGTATTGTCATCAAACTTTGGTACATGAATTGTCTTGACATCCTCTAAAAAAAGTTAAGGGGTCCCAAAAATGCCTGGGATCGAATGGGGGCACCAAGGTCAAATTAATTTTTTGACAGAGTTTTCAACTACCATTTGTCATTTCTAGGTCAAATGCCAAAAATGTTCCAAAAGTGGACCCGAGGTCATCAATGGTCATTTGAAGGTCACTGCCATAACTCGTTAACCCTTGATCCTACCAGGACCAAAATTGGGCAATACATAGCCCTCGTCCTAAGGTCAACGTCAGTCAAGGTCAAAGTGCAATTTCAAGGTCAAATACCAAAAATAATCAAAAAAAGTCGACCTGAGGTCATCCGTGGTCATTTCAAGGTCATTGCCATAACTCATGACCCATTGATCCTACAGGGGCTAAAATTGGGCAATAGATATCCCTCGACCTAAAGTCAATGTCGGTCAAGGTCAAATGTTATTTCAAGGTCAAGTACTAAAAATGATCTTAAAGTCAAGCCGAGGTCATCCGTGGTCATTTCAAGGTCATTGCCATAATTCGTGATCCCTTGATCTGACAAGAACCAAAATTAGGCAATAGATAGCCCTTGACCCAAAGTTTATGTCAGTAAAGGTCAAAATTCCGGTTTGTGAGGCACAGATTGTTTAAAAAAGCAAGCCGTCTTGTGTGTCATGTATGCATGACTACATAGTTCTTTCTTTTTCTTTCTGTCAATCATGTTTTATAAAGTAATTTCTGATAAATGTATCTGTGGAAATGTCATTTCCATCTGTGCAATTCCATCGGGACAACTTCTAAACATGTCCTGATAGCTCCTTATCACAGAAGGCAAAGTAATTTGGTCAAAACTTTCTTAGAATTTAAATGACAAATGATGATAATGTTATTGACTTTTATACACACCGGTATAGTGCGCGGCGAAGCTGAATATTAATTTCAGCTGATATCCCGTTTCAGCTGTTTTTAATCCAAATTCGGACACAGGTATCAACATTGTGATATGGAGAAGGAGTATCTACCTAGCAGGCTTCCAAGCAGGCTATTCCAGGCCCAGGGGAGGGGTACTCATGTTTGGTCTGGGTAGGTATGTGCCACCCAGAATTCAAAAAGTGGGGCCACGGAGCAGCCCGAGATGGAAAACAAGATTTCTGGAACTAGCCACAATAAAGCAATGTTTCGGCGAATTTTTGCCAAATTTGAGAAAAAGTTTGCAAACTTTAGCCAATTTTGAGCCCATTTTAAGACAAAATCACTTAAATATATCAAAAAAAATGACCCAAGGGATGGGACAAATAAAAAAAAATGTCATACCCCAACTCCAGAGCCCCCCCCCCCCTACCCTCTTGATATCTAATGGTGCGTCCCTAATGCAAGTTATATTAAAAGTATTTAAATTATTCCGACCTGTCAACAAGATCAGAGCGAATCTTGTAGAACATTTATGTGATTTTGAACTTGTAATACCGTATACATGGTATACTGTGTAAGGATGGCCACTGAAGCTGGTTAAGCAGGGCTGTGACACTTGATCGGGGCCGTGAAACTCGTATTCCCAAGCCAACAGACGAAAGTGGTATAATCTACGCTCGGGTCAAAAGGTTAACAGTGTATCATGGCGTATTATACGCGCTGTATACGCGCAATGCTAGCCAATCAGGTTTGGCGTAAATTTGCATAGAGGACTGATTTGCTATAATAATCAGCTGATTATTATAGCAAATCTTTTTAAGAGGGGAGTTTCATCTCCCATTATATATAGACTCTCTGACTTGATCTTCTGTCGTAGGTGTTGGTGACATGCCTATATAGTCCTGTTTCTCTTGACCTCTTCCTAATATACGCCGAGTGTGAGGATCCTATGCAGAATGGTGCAGCGCACTATACCCGTGATCTTACATAGGTCTTTCTAGTACATTATACTATCAACTTCCTTGATGTCATGGCAACAACGGTAGAAGTTACGCTGGAGAAAAGATTGGGTCCAATTAGATTTCTTGAAAGTAATTGCACATTAAAACCAAGGTATTTATGGTCTTTATCCTCAAAATAGTTGGTGACATCCGCAAATTTCTGGATGCTTTTCCCATAAATTTGTATGCAGAAAACGCTCACCCTGTAATTTGTTATTATATTCGATTTACTGTTGTTCACTTTCCCTTTGTTTTTATGTATTTTACCGATTGTCTCGAAAGTTTGGGTCAATTAGAAACACAGAAACAATAGTAAAACGTCATAAAAGAAAATGAATGCAAGAAAATGTAAATATTCCTATATTTATTTTCAGAAATATACAAATTAATAAAGGACAAAGCAGATTAACATCAAGTCTGATGCCTATGTATAAGTTTTAGCTACGCCAGAGTTGTGAATTGACCCTTTCAAACCACAACTATAGAAGATTTTTTTTATTCCTGTCACCAAGCGCATATTGGTGATGGTAAGATTATATTTGGAGGGGATGGGTTCAGAACAAAACTAAAAAGCCGCATAATGCTCTGATTGGTTAAAAGTGAGGAATTGGATTTAACTGGGCCCGAGATATATTTTTCACTAGACCCGCTCAGCATATTTTAAGGCGCCCGTTTAATCCCCCCTCCACTACGTGAGTAATACGCGCGCGACTTTTGACCATCGGGCGTTTTTTTAAGTGCTAAAATCAACCAGATAACAAAAACCTCTAAAATTGGTATAATATAAAACGAATATTGACTGCTTTTTGTTCGGTGAAAGGTTAAAATTATTTCCCCTCGAAACCATGAATATGCCCTCAGCTTCGCTTCGGGCATATTTGAGATCACTACGTGGAAATAATTTGAACCATGTCCCTCAAAGCAGTCAATATTTGTATAAAATGGACGATATTACATCACGTGTAATCACAATTTGTTGTCTTATTGGTCAATCTTAGCTGCTTGTCTTATCGGAGGCATATCTTTTTGTAAATATATTCTTAAAACACCGTGCACTTTTTAAAAAATAGACATATACGTTATAAATTCTATATGTAAAGTGTTCTGACTTATTCATGAATTTGTAATTCTATTCCCCATCTATCTCAATAAGCCAGTTGCAAATAGTTTGGACCTGCTTGTGTACATATTCCATTTTCAAGATGTACACATTTATGTGTAAGTTGCTGTTTATGTTTTGATACATATTTCAGTGCCAGGTCCTCGGAGGTGCCCTATAAACACGAAACAAGAGAATGAAGGAGATAATTAATTAGTCATACTATTAATTGAAAACCAAAATGCAAGACTGACCCCAAGTCCAATTTCTTTTCTTAAAAAATGAGCTATACACGGGAGAGACTTTCTTATAAGTAGGGCTACCTTGTGTGTGAAGGACTGAAATGAATCCCCAAAAGCCCATTATGTGTTCAAAGTTGTCAGAATCCATGGACTTGGGTCAGTCGTGCATACATATGTTGTTTTAATGAATATATCATAAGCAGTCAAAAACATGTTCTTGGCTAAATTTCCTCTTTAAACTGGAAGATAATTGGTGTTATTTGCAGGTTCTGTCTATATTGCTTAGAAAACATTGAAAATTGACAATCGGTAGTTTCATTTCAAAATGGCGGTCGGAAAAACCCATTTAAGGTCCGCAGCAAATATATAGAAATGTGTTTTTCCGACTGATTTTTTCAACAAAACTTGGCTCAGACAAGTATAGCATAAGCACAGATGCAATACGGCACAAACAATTTATTCCACATGGATCTCGCCCACTTTTTATATACATAAAAATGTATACATAAAGCTCATATAAATGCAAGCCTGACCCAAGTCCACTTCCCAAAATGACCCCCTGAAAAGCATTGCAAGCACAAAAACTATAGAAAAATCATGTTTTATATGGCAATTAGATTCATTACCCCAGCCTGCGAGCCAAATAAGCATAACACAAATATCAGACATAGTGTTAAGGGTTTTTTTCTCGTTTTTCTTAAAAACTATTCCAGTTGATTTGGGTCACTTTTGCATGTACAGGGTGTCCAAAATGGTCTGAAAGTTCAAAGTGGATAAACCAATGTACCATTAACGTTAAACACTCTTCTGTTACTTCACCATGACGACAGGACGCCTTATACGGAAATACAGATATTATAATGACTTCATTAACGTTTTCAAGGATCATATTGCTCAAGGCAAACAAACTTTTGCCACCTCACTCTCATGATCTAAGTCCACCCATTATTACTTTCTCTGGGGATACCGTAAGGGCATTAGCAAAATATGCATTTAATCTGGTCAACTGGACTTACGTTTTTTGATAGCTACAGTATCACTCCTCATCCAAGGAGCATCATCAGGCCGTCTTCTGTCGGCTTTTAGATCCGTGACGGTGTAGAATCGTCACGTGAGAGACGTAAAGGAATTTTCCTGATGATGCTCCTTGGATGAGGAGTGATACTGTAGCTATCAAAAAACGTAAGTCCAGTTGACCAGATTAAATGCATATTTTGCTATTTTAAGCAACCTGGATGATTGACAACATTCATAGATATACGTAAGGGCATTACATCTAAAATTCCCTGTATTTCTTTCGTGTAAAACACAGGTGGTACTACTTTGCTTGCGTAAGGGCCTCGGATCGACATTCTTAAAAATGGCGTTTTAAACTGGTAACAAAAGAAACTAAAATAGGAATTAGGCATGTAGAAAATAGAGACACGAAGCAAACTTTTAAGCTAGAAATGATTACGACATTTTATACTGATCAAACTGCTGTGACTTACCATGCTGCACGTTAAGATCATTACAAATAAGCTGGTATTCAGGGCTCTTGATAAGAGCCTCCATCGCAGGGTCCCACCACTGCCACATACTGTTGTCCTTACGCGTCATCATAGCACGGCCGGCAAGCTCACAGTTGGTGACGTGTTGATCATAGGTTTCTATTCCTTCAACGCCTGTGAAAAGGTCGAGGTAGCTGTATGCTGCATCGATCTATGGGAAATACGGTCAGCAAAAGTAAGGTTCAAAGATATCATGGATATGTGGTTCTTTAATGTCAAATGAATAATTATGGATCATTCCAGCAAACACAAAACGTGTCCGAAACGTTTTGGAAAGGTTCTTAGTTGGTTACAGTCGTTTTGTTTTTATCAAACCTTTTTGGAACGTTTTTGAAACGTTTTGAACTGGTAAAAGGATAACTTGGGTTAAACAAAAACGGTTTAGACACGTTCAAAAACACCCCGATAAAAACCACTCTTAAAGCGTGGGTCTGAAAGGTTTTTCTAACGTAAATTAAACGTTTTTTAAACAGTTTTGTAACGTTATGTTTAAACGTTTTTTAACGGGAAAAAAAACTCCACACTTTCACGTTTTTGAAACTTTTTTTGGAAACGTTTTCTCACCCAAAATGAAACCGTTTTTTAACGTTCAAAAACCGTTATTTGGCTAGCTGGGATATGATTTTTCCTCGTCATGTATCGAATAGTATGACCTCATAAAGTATAAAAGAAAAATCAATTTTTACCTCGATATTGAAATCATTTATGGTTTACAAGAAAATTTGTGATGACAGTCCACTAGTCAAAAGGTTTGCTAATCTGAAAAATGGAATAAGGTCCGCTAGTCCTACACTAAAAAGTCCATTTATCCTAAGGTTCGCCGATCCATTAACAATATTGGCCTATTGCACGCTTTCACCATTTTAAGAGCCTCCACCTGGCTTGCCAGATGAATGGGAACCACTGAGCTATATAACATGTATAAGGCCAAACAAAGAAACAAGTTTGTTTCTGGTAACCCGCGCGCGTTTTTGTTAAGTTACATATTTCCCGCATTATTTTTTTTGTATTTCGTATCAAAAAAAATATTATTGTTGATAAATAAAACAATTCTGTGAAATAGCTTAAGCTGTGGTCACAATAATCGTACGATCAGCCTACGAGCAGTGTTTAGTCCGTTTAAAAGGATCACGAGCAGTGGGTAAAGCGAGAAGCGAGGGCGTCGCGTGGTCTTATTAGATGTACTAAACACCGCTCGTAAGCCGCTCTTACGATTATTGTGACCAAACTATTACTGATACTGGAGACTTGCGTAAAAACAAACAAAGGTGCAACAAAACAAGTCGCATGTTGTATTATTGAACATGAAAAAGAAACCAACCAAGGCCAGCTGAAGTTATAAACAAAACTTTTATGGTTAATAATGATAATAATAATAATAATAATAATAAAACGGTGCTTATGAAGCGCCTAACACCGGAGTCTCTGAGCGCTATACAAACATAAGAAAACTAAAACAGTTACATACATAGACATAATAATATAGAAAAATAAAGTTATACATGCATATACATACTAAAGCAAGGTATGAACATAATACAGTTATTTGAAACAAGGAACTTATTTACCAAAAGCAAGTTTAAACAAATGTGTCTTAAGGCAAGATTTAAATTGATTGACAGTATGACAGTTCTTCACATGAAGTGGCAGACTATTCCAAAGGACAGCAGAAGTTTTTTGAAAAGAACGATCACCATAAGTAGCAGTAGATGTTGATGAAGACACAATCCTAAATTGAGAAGCAGAACGCAAATTTCGAGGTGGAATATACTTCTTAACAAGGTCCTGTAGATAAACAGGTGCCAATCCATGTAAAGATTTGTATGTCAAGACCAAAAGTTTGAACTTAATACGGTATTCTACTGGCAACCAATGTAATTGTTCAAAGACAGGAGTAATATGATCAGAAAAACGTGTGCGAGTAACCAATCTTGCTGCCGAATTTTGTATTCTTTGCAGTTTAGAAATGTGTGAGTCAGGAAGGCCATAAAGAAGGCTGTTACATTGGTCAAGGCGACACGTAATAAATGCATGGACTAAAGTTTCAGTCGTCTTTTGGTCAAGAAAATGTCTTATTCGACCAATTTTATACAAGGCGAAAGAAGCGGAGCGACATAAATTGTTAATATAACTATCCGTTTTAAGATCATTTTCGAATATAACCCCGAGGTTGCGTGCACTCATGACAGGTTGAATTGACATATTGGCAATTTCAACAGATGGTAAATAAGAGGAGGTTCTGAAGCGAGATGTTACATGAATAACTTCAGTCTTATCCTCATTTAATTTCAATCCATTTGCAGTAGACCACGATTTAACATCATTTATACATTTCTCAAGTTTGGAAATAACAAAATCATTCATATCCGAACCCCGTTTCAAAATAACATAAATTTGTGTATCGTCCGCATATAACATTTTCCCAAAGCCATGAGATTCAATGATATCTTCAATTGGTGCAGTATACAAAGTGAATGATAAGGGGCCTATAATAACAGAGCCCTGTGGAACACCTTCCAGTGGTACATGGGGCTTGGATAAACATCCATTTATAATAACAGATTGAGAGCGATCCACAAAATATGATTTGAACCAATTCAAAGCGGATCCTGAAACACCATATCTACGATGCAAGTGATCAAGAAAAGCATTGTGACTAATAGTGTCGAAAGCTGCAGAATAATCTAAGAGTATCAAGACAGCTTCATCACCTTGGTCAACAGCCAGCAACAAGTCATTATAAACACGTAGAAGTGCAGTCTCAATGCTATGGCAAGATCTATAAGCCGATTGCGTTCTACTGCATAGGTTGATGTTAATAAATAATAATAGAAACCAAGAGCATTGTTTTAATGTGTTTTTCTTTCTGCATTTTTGGTAAACAAAAAAAGAAAAAAGAAAAACCGCATATCGCATTGCATTTTCGAAAAGTAAAAAATAAAAAATAAAAAGCCGCGTACCGCATTGTACTTTTCAAGCATGTTACCAGAAACAAAATTGTTTTTTTTATTTAAATAATAATAATAATAATGAGATTTATAGAGCGCCTTTTACTAAAGTAGGCAAGGCGCTAAAGAAACAGAAAAAGGAGAGAACTACAGTTTAGGATACAGATAAGACTTCAAATGACTCTTAAAAGTAGAAATGTGCTCAAGACCACGGATGTTGACAGGCAATTCATTCCATAAGCAAGGACCAGCAACTGACAGGGCACGATCACTTACTTACGGACAGCGTTGTGCATTATCTGCACTTGCTGCCTGACTAGAGAGATGCCTCCAAACAGTACGGTCTTTTGCAGCAATCTCAGCCTCCTCTACAGACTATCCAAAGTCAAGTTTGGCTATATCTTTCTGGATTACGTCTTTCCATGCGGTCTTGGGTCTCCCAGGTCTGCGTTTACCATGAGTTGGCTTCCAGTGGTATAACTTATAGGGGAGCCGATTTTTGTCCATGCGTTGTATGGGACCGATCCATTGCAGCCGCCGTTTCCGTATCACTGATGTCAGCTGGGGTTGTTTGGTCCTGTCCCTAATGGTGTTATTTGAGACATGTTGTGACCATACAATTCGCATTTACGCTGACAGCGCATGTCAAAGGCATCCAGTCTGGCCTCATCTCTCTCTGTCAAAGTCCAGCACTCAGCTGAGTACAAGAGCGTGGAAAGAACACAGGCATTGTAAAATTTCATTTTGGTGTCTATGTTGATGTTTCGGTCCTTCCACACTTTGTTCAACTCTCTGAAAGCAGCTGATGTTACGGTACTCTTGCATGTACTTCACATTTGCGTCAAGTTCATCAGTTTTATTTCTAACCGATTGAACGTTTCCCATGATCAGAGAGGGTAAGACTGGCTTACTTTTACGAGAATGTAAACGTTTTCTTACCCCGCCTGCTTTTCCACGTTTCCGACGCCGAATTTCTGATGGTATAGTGTCCAAATTAAGATGTAAACTGTCCTTGGTGCTAAGTCTAATGCTGCGTAATTCGGTAGCTGTGTATACAATACGAGATGAACCACCTGCACCAGTCGTATCAGAAAATCCCATATTATGCCCAAATCCATAGTTTATCATCAACAGAAGACACAATAAACAGATAAATAATAACTTTCCTTTCATCTTGACGGAGGTTAACGAAGAATTTATCAACAAAAATGTAAATAAAAGCAACAAAAACACGGAACTTTCATTTGTGCTTGTCGCCACAGGTGCAGCGCCATCACCTGCCATATCACAGATAGCTTTGGTTGTTTTAGCCATCTCAGCATCTGATTCCTCAAAGAGAGCAATATCATCTGCATAGTCTAAATCAGCTAGCTTTACTGCAGGGTACCGGGAGCTTCTTCTGGGAACTAGGGTCAAACCTCTTCTGTCCTCGTCAACAGCTGTTTTCATGACGAAGTCAATGGCTAAGCCGAATATAAGAGGAGACCAAATATCACCCTGTCTGACGCCGGTGATGATCTTAAACCAGCTGGAAAGGGATCCTTCTGCTCTTACGGCACAGCTTGTGTCTTGGTAGGAGTTCCGAATGATGTTGATGATCTTTGAGGGGAACCCGTAGATGTGAAGAATTTCCCACAGGGATGGTCTGTGTACTGAATCAAAGGCAGCTTTGAAGTCAATGAAGTTTATCAAACAGGGAAGCTGTTGATCCAGACACTTCTCTATCATCTGATTGAGGCAGAAGATTTGATCTTGACATGACCTTCCTTTTCTAAAGCCAGCCTGGTTTTCTCGTATCTTCTCGTTTCTCGTATCACGATCACCATGTTGTTTTTTGGGGCGAGGCACATGAAATTTGATGGTTGAGCTGGAACGAAGAGCATAAGCGGTCTTGTATAACTGAAAATAAGAAGCGAGATACTGATATTTTGCCTAATGGGAACTTACATAATATACGATTAACAGTTGGATTCCCTCTTTCAAAAAAACCTGACCTTTCGTAAAGTGATCCATCATTATGTAACATACTAGTTTAATTGACCGTCGGATCGAGGCTCTCCCCGCAAATGGTGGACCATGCAAGTAGTGAAAACAGTTAACCGGTTCAAAAAGGAAATCAGGTCTGCTAGTTCTTAAATAAAGTAGAATTCACCAGTTGGAAAAAAAAGAGTTATTTGATAGCTGTTTGGATTATAAGTTTTATCTAATTTTCGGACTATCAAAACCATATTTCATTTTCAGACTAGGGAATTTTATTTCAGTATTGGGCTGGCAAAACGTATTTCATTTTCAGCAAAGCGAACCTTATTTCATTTTTAGGACGGGCGAACATTATTTCATTATTTATTGTTCATGGTCTGGTCTTATCATTCACAGTGCAAACCTACATTAATCACAGTGGACTATTATTCCGGTGTTAAAGGAAAGGAAGTCCCCTAATCTTACTGTCCGGGTTGGACAGTAAAATATAGGCCAACAAGTCTCACGGAACATTAGTTTCACGCTTTATTCCGTTTTGGTTTATTGAAGGCGGACTTTGACTCCGGGGGTTCTTGATTACTTTTACACCGGTGTAATGAGACTGAGTGTCCCCCATAATCAGGAGTCCGGGTCTGATTGAACTACACGGAATAAGCCGCAATTGATGATGTATTGATCGCACATGTACAGGTACGTTTTACACAATTTAATAGTAGCTAGGACATTTCAGTCACACGGACGCTGCATTTCATTACGTCCGGTCCTGTTCATAATATGGTGGTTGTAACATTATGACGGTGGTTGTAACATTGTGACTTACACTTCCATCAATGACGGCCGCTATCAAGTCTGGTTCAGAAGAATAATGACGGATGTTCGCGGCTGCCAATGTGCCCTGATAAGAATAAAATTAATAACACAAATCAGTCTCATTATAAACATGTATGTAAATATGGATATAAATTTTTAACTAAAATGGAACTAATAAATGAATATACCAGTGCAAAAACAGTCCGTTTGTGAGTGCAAGAAAGTCGTATCTACAATAGCTGCCATTTGTCATTAACTTGTATTGCACACTGTATATAATCTCCAGTCTTGGGTCAGTGGCTTTTGAAATAGTTCTTCAGGTGACGTCACCTGAAGAACCTCAAGAGCCACTGACATATGGCAGGGAAATTTTGAGGGATTTTTCACAGTCTAGTGACTAGGTGTTAAAAATATAACTTAAGGCAGCCATTGCAGATACGACTTTCTTGCACTCACATGACGAAG
>JXSR01S019237.1:6052-18840 GCA_000969725.1 Ophiothrix spiculata | reverse complement strand
TACATAAAGTGATAGTTTGAAGTGTGTCAGGTTAATTGTTGCCATGGTAGCAGGCAAAAACAAAGTCCATATTTACCATTGCATTGGTGCCTGTACCACAAAGTTTTCATTGACCTGTAACCATAGTAAAAACTGATCTGATGCACTTTAAACTGTTACTTTGTGTAGACAGTTTTGCAAGACAAATAGTTTGAGACCATTCTGAACAAAATCGGATACTTTTGAAATTTTGGAGTCCAATAGGGCCAGTTCTGTGACCTCTGATATGACCTTTCACATTTTTGGCTATAACTCCAGAACCATATTTCAGACATAGGTAAAAGTATACTTTTTCTGCTTCCTTGTGATGAGAGGAACATGTTGGTGTGGTGAACAAAATTTGACCAATTTTGAAATATCACCTCTTGTTTTGGTAGCCATTTTGTTTTATCTTGGATTTCTCAAAATGCTCAATGGTTCGGATTTTGCATCATTCAGTTCTGGAATCTATGGGTCTCAAAGAATAAGAATCAGTCAAGAACAATTGTGCAGACTCCATTTTGCAGTCAAGCCCCCAATCGAGGTTTTTCCCACAGACTATATCGTATTTGCGTCCCTGACCCACCAAATTCTGAATCTCACCCATAAATTTTGACGACATTGCAAGCTGTTGTGTCCCTCAGGACGCAATGTATATCTTATGATTGTTATTTTACGTCGTCTACAAATTTTACATTTTTAAAATGAACATTGTCATCAGTACTTCATATTAATTATTCATGATCTATTATCACCCATATTAGTCTCTATATCAAAATTTTTATTAATTTTCCAACAATTTGATATATAACACAACTTGAAAGTCAAAAGATTTACGAAAAAGATTGAATTCTAGAGAATTTTACCATCATAAAATGGCAAGACTCTGCACTTCCGTCGGAAAGATAATTTGGTATACCAATAATTTCTTCGTGAAATGATCAACTAAAAGCATTTACTTCTTGGAATCCATGCATTATGAGAGATTCACACCAACATAAAACAACTCTAATTTCTTTCAATAATATTATCAGGTATGAAAGTCCGAGATTGCCCCGGAGATTGCTTCCAAACTCAGACACAAAACTATTGATGTCTCAAAAAGTATTACTTCTAAAGTGTCAGTTTTCATTCAAAACAAAGATATTTGGAATATAAAATTATGTTGAAAATCCCAAGTTATGACGATCACTGAAATATCAGCTATCCACAAAAAGCTTGTAAGCTTAATCACATACAAATTGCATTGTGAAAATCAATGGTAAAATAACACAACAGGGCAAGGCGATTTTTGCTTTGCATTTCAAACCAAATGAACATGGATGCAAATCCAAGGTTCATTACAATATAAATAAATAAACAAATAGATAAATAATGACATAAATAAATAAGTAAATATTTTACAGAAATGAATAAAATAAATAAATTAATTACCGGGTAATTATTTTAGGGTTGTTCAACATCATGGAAAATAAGTCTTTTTATATGGGACTCTCAACTTTACATTTGGGACTCACCATTTTTGTATTTTTTAAAAGCTCATGAGTCCCAAGGGACTCCCTGGCCTGAGCCACGGGCTTCTCAAAACCAAATTCTACATTCAGCTAAGTCCAATATAGAGACTAGCTACAATACTAATTAGTGATGTAATATCATGTGACTACTTGAGCATGCTCAGAGTGTTACAACAAATTTGAAATGACTGCAGACCTATTTCATTTATTTATGTGTGTGTCTTAACTTTAAGTATTATAAAATAAATATTTTTTTGAAACAGAGGAGATCCAAAGACCAATATAAATCTTTTTAAGATCATTAAAGCAAAACACAACATTATCAGATGAAAAATACAGTCAAAACCAATTTCTGTTAAAAGATTACTGATAATTTATATCTACAATTACCTTTAGTAAAATGGATCAGTCCATTTAATAATGTACTGGGAAAGTATGTGAGAGTCCAGGCGGCGGCGGACACGATTTATAGAAGATACTAGATTTAGGGATGAGGGATTTCTAAAACGCAAATTTAGGGTACGATTTACGTGTATTTCTATTGGGTCACGTGACTCACGTATTGAAGAAAATAATTACAAAGATCATATTTTTTACAGTTTATCATGCTAATTGGACTTTTATTTAATCAATCATGATGTAATGATTTTATTTGTATCATTTTTGAAGAAATTTTATGACTTTTGGAGAACACAGGGTTTCTTGTCACTTGCACTATTTTCCCCATGGGCATGGGCGCACTCAAAATGACGCGTGACTTTGATGCGCCGTATCTCGAAAACTTTGCCTTGACCATATATTTTTGTTCATTTTGTAGAAGAGATATGTCCATTATCTTTCAATCGAGACCAAGCACAAGGTAACCAGTCGCTTTTAAGTCGAGAAAATGGCGTTTATTGATAGGTCACTTTGCATGTAAAGTCAATGGGGACGTATTTACCGATGTGTATCCTTCAACCACAGAAGCTGGCAATGTGAAGAAAGTTTACAAGAAAAACAGGTGGTCACTTGCATAGGGTCACTTGTTTGTTTTTGGTCCAACTAGGGCAAACTATGGATGGAGTTTTCATCAAATATTGCATGAAATATATTCTGGATGAACTTCTATCTACTGATTAGTTTGCTTTGATTTTGATTATTAGAATTTATATGAAATAGATTTAGTATTTTGGACTTGTCTGAACTTCTTATCTTAGTTTGCTGTATTTATGGTTTTGGAATTCCATAGTATTCCTTTAGTATAGTTTATTCTATCTTTATTCTGGCATACTCTTTCAATACAAATGTATTGGTCTCCCAACAGGTCCAAAGAAAAATTACTTACATATGTGTGGTGCTCTGGCAAAATGAGCAGAAAGTCACGATTTTCAAAATTGAGTTCATGACATATTTTAATTCTATATAATCTCAGCTTTCGAATGATATATAATACGTCATACTTTCTTGTCATTTAGAGATCAAAATACAAAGCAGTCCACTCAAAATCTGGCAGTAGAAAATTGTCGCAAATCAAATTTAAAGTTAGTGAATACTATAGTGTATGATAGCAAAATGTGATCAATTACCTGTGAATAATTACACTTGCCGGCATAACTGACCTTCAAAATGTGAGGTATAGATTAACACTAATACATTGATACGTTGTATGTCAAAAAACGAAATTTGATCATTTCACCATATTTTTACTTTGGCAGCCATTTATTCAAAATTTTCTATCGCGACTTTCCGCTCATTTTGCCAGAGTACCACTCATATATATAATTTATAATTTACAAAGATACAAGAATAAAAAAAGAAACAAAATAATGGAAATGGTCAATGAATTGGATTTATATAATGATGAAATATGAATAAATACGTCAACTAACCAAAAATCCCATTTTTCCGATTAAACAGCATCAACTGTATTAAAAAATATTTTGAGTTTGCAAGGTCCCCAGGCTGCAACCCTGGTACCTGACAGGCTTCATATGAGCCTCAAGCTTCAAGATTATCTAAATTTGACTGACATTTATAGCTTGAGATTTAAAAAAAAAAAAAAATTACCATATATCTTTGTATCTCTTGAAAGTCCGTATTTTATACACAGCCTATTTATACTTTAACTTCTACAGGTAAAGTTTCTGAACTTCTAGTATTTGCAAATCAATTCAAAGTCTAGCTTTTCACAGAGCCCAGTATTAGTTAGGTCACTTAAAGAAAAAGTCGTTACAAAAATGACAAATCTTCCATTTTTGGCACATATGTTCAGTTCACCATACGATTTTCAAAAAAAAACTGGCTCCAAAAAAATCGAGCTATTTTTGGGTCAAAAAATTGATTTTTTGGTAAAAAATGTGATTTTTGCTATTTTTAAAATATAAGTAGACAAAATATAGTTCGTTCTTTTAAACTTTATTTTAAAAATATTGGATGCTTTTATAAAAAGTTACAGCTTCAATAAGTTAACATAAAACAATGAAAATAATTGACATTTGTGAGCTAAAACACTTCTTATCTCCGTTTCACTTTGTACAGCTTCAAAATGCAAATTAGCTTCCAAATTCCACCTTTACTAAATGGTAATTATATTCAATTAACTTCTCCAATGTACATTACATCAAATGAGATGGTATATAATAATGAAATTAGGACAAAAATCCGTGATTTGCCTCATAATTACCAGGTTCGGCATCGTCGACTAGTATCGTGATATCTGTATAGAAATTAGCCATACGTAAAAACTGTCAAACTGTTAAAATGATTAGAACCAAGTGAAAAATTAAGGCAAGTTTCAAAATTATTCTGTGGAATGGAAAACTTAGAAATATTATTTCAACAACAACCCTCGGAAGATCCCTTCTTTTCATTTTATGAAGATAAATCTTTGAAAAACTGAAGTTGATTGATCTTTGATCTTGTGAGCTTGTATATGTGAAATGCGCTTGCAGAACTAAAATGTTAAATGATAAAAAGTTAAAACCATTTGCTGTAGATTATAGCAGAAGGTTAAACCAGGTAAATGTGATGGCTCACCTCGGAAGGGGGGGGGGGGACGGACGATGTAGATGATATCAATTTTGAGTTTTTCATTTCATCTGTTGCATCATTTTTAAGTTTTAAAATGACATCTTACTTGTTGAAATTGATCAAGGCGATCAAATTTTACAACATAAAATCTGCTGTAAATTCTTTTATTTTTTGCTCCCTATTTTAACCTGTATCTTGAAAAGTGTTTTGTCGCAAAGTCCCGCTTTTCGGGGTAAATCATCACAAATGTCCTGTATGACAATAGTAAGGTTCACCACGAAAAGGAGGACTTTGCGTCAGAAAACTTTTCAAGAAACTGGTTGAAATAAACAGCAAAAATAAAGAAAATAATAAGAATTTTCAGGAGATTTTCAGTTGTAACATTTGATCGCCTAGATTAATTTCAACACGTAAGTTGTCATTTTAAAGCAACTTTGTCATTATATATTTTCAACTTTTATTGTTTAACACAATTTTGATGCAAGAAAATCCAAAAATGTTCATCATGTTAAAGGTTATCTCTGTTAGAAATATAATTTGTAGATTCTAGCAAGTTTTGAGAAGATAATATGTTATGTCTCTGGAGTAGAGTTAGCCAATTTGTTTACTTTTCCTGACATTTACAGGAACACAGTGCTGTACATGGCAACTTTGCTTTGCTACATCTGCAACGCGTACATCCTAGTCTGGGGTTGCATTTGCATTTGATAAGTTCTAAACATGCTTTCGCAGCTTCTTTTCTGGTTGTCCAAATTGGATTCCATCGGTTATTGCTGGTATCATATGTCCAACCCCATCCTTCTGGAAAAGGTATATCGTACTGTGTGTGTTCTGAAAGAGCCCAAATGCTACCTTGGTATACTGCACGTCGTACATGTTGAATCAAGGCGTCCTGTCAAACAAAATAGAATGAAAAACATTAAGTTGGAAGAAGGGTACTTTGCGTTTGTCTTATTTTTGTCGTTTACAAAAAGCTTTAAGTATGGTCACAATACTCTGTGTAAATGGTGACAGTTATTTGACCATTTTTTACGATTTTTTGAAGGTTGGTGTTTGCGAAACTGCCATTTGCAGACTGTTTGAATTTACAAATAAACCATATACACAAATTGTCAATACACCATTCGTAGCCGGTTGCAAAGCCGTCTGAAAGGTAATTGTGACCATATTTTTAGCTTTATCACCAAAACGTAAAGCAAACAAAATCAAATATGCTACGTCTGTATAACTTAAACAATAATATAAGAACAAACACTAATGTTGTTTTACCCTTAACAGCATCTACACGCATATTAATTTAATATTGTGCATGTGATCTCCAATATTGTAGAAGTCAGGTGCAGGGACGGTTATATCTTTTTATGAACAACACAATTTTGCTGATAATACAATACTGCACCTTGATGTATTATAGTAGTCACAGAGGTTAAGAGTAGTTAAAAACACAGAGACAATAGAGACAGGTCATTCCAAAAGAAAAGTGCAACAAGTGCATCACAAAGTTTTCACTGATTTTAGGGTGCCACAAATATGTTGTTGGTGCATTAAGGTGCCACATACATGAGGTTATAAAATATGGATAATTTTGTTATTGATAAAAGTGCACGTTATATCAAAGTAATAACCTGTGTTGGTGGAAGGGTTTCTAAGTCTCTTGGCTTCTTGGCAAACATTTTCTGTCTAGCTTCATTCACCGATGTTAGTTTACTTTCTTTGTCATAAGCGACCACAGTAAGTGTCTCGATGTGCTTAAATGTAGGTGCTTGACAGTCTAAATGTACAAAGGGTGATTTGGAAATTGAAACCAGTGGCTGAGTTACATCAGGGTACGACTTCCAGGCTTGCCACATTGATTTCTTACCAATGCCATAGAACGAAGAAGTGGTGTCGCACCCTGTTAGGGCATGGAAGAATGGTAATGCACAGGCTTTTTCTTCACCGAGGTCATGACTCATTTTATTGATGTAGTAGTATCTGTGAGACTTTCCGACACCAAACGATACCCATAAGTGCAATAATGGATATCTCCTAATGATGTTGAAAAAACGACCAATAAGGATGACAATAACATCTGTGTCAACAGTGCGTATTACTACTGATTTAATGCCCTGTTCCAGGGAGTGGAGAAGATGCACTACAAGCCTCGTATCAGCTTCTTCCTGAAAGCAATCAGACATTTGAGACCCTTTTGAAGTTACTGAAGACCCCTTTGTTACATGAACCTCTTTGTTGCAAGGGAATACTGTTTTCTGTACCATACTAGACAAAAAATCATATAACTCTTCTTTATTCTTAGAGTCCAGAAGAAAGTCCTTCCAATTCCATGGAATCTTCGTGTGCTCTGAGACTTTCAATTGCGTACCTTGACCTCTGTTTTCTCTGGTTGTTTCTTTGATGCTTGCTGGTAAGTATCCATCCCATACAATGTCAACGCGATTTGTTGATTCCAGTTCTCGTTTTATAAACCCCAAGAATACTTTTTGGCCATATTCAGTGAAGGTGGATGCATATTGCGTGGTGAAATTCAATGTGTGTATGACAGCTCCACCATCAAATATCTTGACGTCAAACACGGAGGATCAGGTTGCTTGTCAGGACCAATACAATCTAACAGAGCAGATTTTCCACCTGTGCGAATTCTACCATTTACATCTGAAAGTGATGGTGGGTGTAGCTGGTTTTCGTGTGAGAAAAATATTTCAACATCACCTTTTCTTTGCTGGTTAGCAACATACAACTTTTCAAACAGGTTTGCATCACTGCGAGCACATTTCAGCTTTGTATTCTTCCCTTAGCACCGTGGTTTTGGTGACTTGAACAATGGGAGAGAGTTTCGTTTAATGGGGTCGTGAATTACCTAGGTTCTTTCCACAAAAACTTCCCTCTTAAACTGTGCGCACTGGTTCTTTCCGACACCTTCTATGGAACGCATTGCAGACACTACTGACTCATCTGCACAACTGCGACTATCAAGTACCAGCAATTCCGGGCAGTCGGCTTCAAATGGATTTTCGTATTCTCTTATGGTATTTGATAGACTTTGACATTGTTTGTAAAATGTCTCCTGAGTTGACATACCCTCTTCATGATGCCTGTAGTTGTCATCTTGTTAATCTACTAATCCACACTCTGTTTCAAATTAAGACATAAGTCATGACTTTTCTGGTCCAACAATCATCCATCGTTCAAAAGCAACCCGATTGTCTGTCAACCCTATAGCCCCTCCTGTGTCCTTTACCTTTGTGTTCTCTTGCTCATGAGCTTGGTCTCTTGGCATGCATGAGAATCTGCGTCCTGACTTATTTACAACCCAGCTATTCCACACGTCTTTTTCGATGGACGAGGGAAGTGATTTCATATCACGAACGTGAACACTAACCCACTTGCTGTAGTTCTGATGATCTTAGGCAAAGAACAAGTACAGCAGAGCTTCAAGGGATTCTACAAATAATGGGAAGTCTTTCTGACGATGGGCACGAATGAAGAGGAAGATCAAGATTTCTGCTTCAAGGATGTGATTCCAGAACTGGTAAGTTGGACTTTTTGCTATCATACACCAACACCAATCATTAAAGCTGGCACTTTCATTACCAGTCAATACTTTGTAACTATCACATGCTTCTTTCTGCAACAAGGACAGAGCAACTGCCGTGACCTGATGGGCGTGCCGTGTTCGAGTAATGTGTGCGCATGTAAGATATGAATCTGAGACCCCTGATGTACTAATATCTGCTTCAGTCAGAGCTGATGTCCATCCAGACGAATTGAGTAGGTCACCTAGGCTTGTCCAAAGAGCCTTTTCCAAATGAAGACCACCAAACAAAATAACAAGTTTGTCTTCACCATCTAGATCAGGCCATGTCCACTGTATGTATTTGCACTTGGCAAAAATAGGACAATTACAAGCCAAAACTGGAATTTGACCAGGATTAAGATACTCTGTTGGCAGCTTCAAAACATCCATACCATGCTTAATCATTGCAAATGAATTGGCCTTTTCAAAGAAAAGTGGCAGTAAGGCTGATATAGCTGAATGATCAGGAATAGTGGAAAGATGGGAAGCATGATAGGCTGTCCATGATATCAGCTGATCTTTCATGAACTGATCATGTCGTAGGCATTCCATAGCTTGCCAAATCCATCTACTTTCATCAACTTTAGCAAAGAGTACATTGCCATCAAAGTCCCTTATTTCACTAACTTGTGGGACGGCTGACGATGAAGGCTGTAGCATGACAGATGGCACCAGCGTGTATGACTCTGGAAGTTCAGGCTTAGAAGTAACCTCTACTTTAGACAATTTCACTCTGTTTCTGGATACACCAGGATTTTCTGATGTTGGGTGTTGTACAATGCTAATGCTGGTTCCGTGGAATGATCCACGGGGCTGTAGTTGAAGAAGGGTTGTAGTCCAGGTTATCAAGAGCTCCAGTTACAACTAATCCTTTCCGCAAATTTGATGGGCATACTATGCCATCCGATTCAAACTGTCTACATGCCGAAACAGCCAAGGAATTCTCCAACTGAAGGACTCTTTTGTACCCAATACTTATTTCCAGATCAGACATCTTTTGAATGATTGACTTGCTCCTTGTTTCTGCATGAAGCATCATTCCTATGTAGATAGGAAGGGGTGGCTCTCTCTCTATATTATATCTCTCAACTTTTCCTGCATAACACCTTGTCTTACAATTATGAGCTATTAATTGAGATATGGTTAAGGTTGGCTGGGAGTTGATTTCTTCTTTCAACGCCACACTAGGTCCATAGAGTATCATGGAAATTAACAGTTGCAGACTAGGAAAAATTGTGTTTTGGCAACCTGGTGGGAAGGCTCCAGAAAAATGAAACTGCATTGTATCGTCAAACAGCTCCTGTCGGCACAGGTTAGCTACTTTTATCAACATCAGCGCCTCATCACAAAAGTTGCGTTTGCGAGTCATTCCTAACACTGCCTGTTGCATTGCTTTGGGGACCATTAAAACGCATCTATGACCATCTGTTTGTTCTTGTAATCCAGCTGTCTGAAAGTGCTTCAAAATGTTTTCTTTAAGACGTGTCTTGTTGATTTGGATGTTTTCACCCAGACTTTCCAATCGCGATTGGTACATGTTGTGGAGATCAGCAAGTTGGAAACAAAGTTACCGGCCTCAATAGACACTTCTATTTCAGAGACTAACTCGGCAAAGGCTTGCCCCTTGTGTCTCTCCAGATGATTATCTGTTATCTCCTGAGTTTGACGGATGTGTTTTCTATACCTATTTCGATATTGCGACAGGCATGTGAAGTGGTATTTGGCACCAATAGCAACAACGTCACCGCTGGAAAGTTTGCCTATCAATTGGAAGTCATTTAGTTCTGTAGCCATTTGTTGCAACTTTTGAGTTAAAGTTATTTCAGTAAATTCATGAAGGACATCATCTTTACATTGATCTGTGTCACTAAAGATGCACAGACTATCAATATCTAATAATTTCATCTGCTTTGGCCTTGATTTGACAGCTTCATTACATGTAGGATTATCAGTTTGGGCTCTCTTATTTTGCAGCCGTTTCAATTTATCATTGTTGAATCGTTGATGACACGAGTGATGCCACTTAGCAGAATTATTTACTAAGTCTTGGGCAGAGATGCTTTCTGGTATCTTGAACGATAAAGGCAGTGAATCTAACTTCTTAAACTCTGAAATATTATCAAGAAAGTTTTGATAGATATCGTTACTTTTCACCCTTACGTTAAAGGGGAAGCGCAATTTTTCAGGTGTTACTTCCTGACAAACTATGCAAAGCGACCAATCCATAGTGCCAAGCAGGCCCGTAGCCAGGATTTTTTCAAGGGGGGTGCGGATTTTCAAAAAGTGGACCTTTTGGAGGAAAAATTTTCTTTTGGTCGACCCTAAACTAATTTTAGTGGTTTTGATAAAGTGACAAGAAAAAAAAGAAAAAAAAAAGAAGGTTTTTAGCACTTTTTCAAGCATTTTGTGCAGTGTTTTATTAAAAAACAACCTACATTAACGTATTTTGGTGCTTTGTGTGTTCTTTGGGGGACTTTTTGTGGACCTTTTTTGTACATTGTCAAATTTGGGGGGGGTGCGACGCCCCCATCGCACCCCCCCTGGCTACGGGCTTGGTGCCAAGGAAATGATAAATCAGCCATAAACTGATAAAGATAGCAATATTTTGAGTCAGAACAACAGTTTTACATCCCAGAAGAAGGTGTTGGGCTTAAACAACCTGAATTTTCAAAGGTGGGGGTAGACAAATTAGAATGTCCTTTAACTTGACCATAAAACGTCAATTTTTTAATGTAAAACCGTCAAGTTTTACAAAAATCAAAATACATTCGGTTGCTATAAGGTATCAAAATGAATTGTATAGTCATGATAGTACCAAACTGAAACGCAAAGGATCATTATTTTTCAAATTGTGATAAGGCATGGCAAGGTTGAGAGTTGTTGCAAATCTGCAGACGCGTTAAATCTAGCTTCCGAAGTCTGTATTCCTAAAGGAAAGCTTTACTCAAATTGAAACTGGTGATTTGTAATAAATAATAATGAATTGACATATAAACAAATATTCAGATATTCACTCCCGAGATTCACCACCGCCCCCCCCCCCCCCCCCCCCCCCCCCCCGGGGGGGGGGCACTCAAGTATAATGCTGCAGACATAGCGTGACCAAGAAAAAGGTGAATTAGGGTTACTTTTGAGGACAAAAGGGTGTATCAGGTCACTTAGGTGACACATTTTAGGTTTAGGGTATCAAAAACCGCCATTTTAACTCATTTTCAAGAAATAGGGTACTTTTTCAAACCCTTGTGTTAAAACGGTATAACGGTAAATTCACGATTGAGGGTGTCAATGGGTGAAAAAGAGTATATTTTGGCTGCAGAAAAAATACCCTTTAGGGGTTGTTTTGAAAAACTGTGGTCACTCTATGCCTGCAACATTATACTTGAGTGCCCCCCCCCCCACCCCCGTGGGATTTGCCTAGCTACTCAAAACCTATTGCACAAGAAAAAGAAGTTGTACTTTCAAAAAAGGGCTATAGATTTCTTAAATATAGGTAGTTCGAAGTAAAGGACATTCAAAAGATTTCTCACAATAGATGGCGATAAAAATTATTGACCAGGACTGGAATCTAACAAATCGTTGATCTTCGAAATGTAAATGTAACAGGTAGGCATAAAAACAACATATTGAAGGAAAGAAAGGAGAGTACACGCAGTGTAGGCTATCTGAAATCAGGAGAAATGGGTGAGATTTCATAAATTAAAGGTTTATCGGTCGATCCTTTAAATATTTGGGGTCATTGGGTGACAGCGAAGAAAAATTGAAAAGGAATGGATCTACCATCTAAAACATTACCATGCGTGCCAATATACAGGAGTCTCCCCCCTGAGCTGAACACTCTAGTTGTGTCATGCACGCGCTGCTCGTTCCGGTTGAAATGTTACACGCACATGCCTTTATTCTAGATAATTTGTGTATGTTTGTACGGGTAAAGCTTTCTTTACTTATTTTAAACTGATATTATATTATTTATATTTTGCAGCATTACAATAATATACATAGTATTCTTTAATATTCCTAAACTTAGAATTGTTATTTTCTTACCTTCAAGTCATTTCTATCTCAGAATTCTCAGCGCACGTCGGAGCAAGTCATTCAAGACTCCCGCCATTTTGTCAAAAGGATATTAACAGCTTGTCATCCAGAAATGTGGGGAGTAGGTGTTATTCTAGTAGTGTCGCAAATGTAACAAGCAAAACACATGTTGGTCTTGCCATTAAATTTGAAAGTTTCATTTTCCCCCGGGGGTCACACGAGTATAATGTTGCAGTGTGACCACGGTTTTTCAAAATACCCCCTAAAGGGTGATTGTGTCTGAAGCCAAAATATACCCTTTTTCACCCATTCATACCCTAAATCGAGAATTTACCGTTACTGTTTTAACACTAGGGTTTGTAAAAAGTACCCTATTTCTTGAAAATGAGCTAAAATTACTGTTTTTGATACCCTAAAACAAGGTTGGCAAAAATCGCGATTTTTAAAAAAAAATCAAAAAAATCGATTTATTTGATTTAAGTCTGATTTTTTTGATTCAAATCGATTTTTTTGATTTTCATATCAGAGGTTTGTAGGAGCTTCACACTTCCCCTACCTCACATTACTCTTAAAATAAGAATATTAAGTCCATCTGATCTTTAAAAATGTATTTTCATATAAATAATTGATCTAAGATTGGC
>JXSR01S019236.1:87309-98684 GCA_000969725.1 Ophiothrix spiculata | reverse complement strand
AAAAAAGTCAAGAAGTTTCAGCGCGAAAAAATAACAACCGGCGGAGGTATAAAAAAAATTCCGGAGGGGGGGGGGCAGATTCCGTCCCCCGGCTCTTTTAGGGTTAAGAGGCTGATGGGGTCCAAAAAAGGACCTAACTTTGGGTTTTGCGCGTCAACGTAAAACGCTAACTAACTTTTTTTGGTCTACCTTTACAATACACTGCACAAATTTAAATCGACCCTCCCGTTTTAATTCTAATAAGTACAAACAGGCATTTATAAGACGAACTTTCTTAACCCTCATCTAACCAGCCTTTCTTTTTGTAACACGTCTAACCAAAGGGGGGGGGGGGGGGTGTTACAACCACCCTGCTAACCTTTTAGAACGGAACCTCCTATGAACATGGTTTTGCTATCACCAGATAGGTATGGTCCTCTTCTATCCAAAGATACCAAGATCACAAAAATCGGCCAAGGAGTTACGTAATTATGACGTCATAAAGGTCTTTCAGGTTGAAAATCGACATTTTGGCAAAATGCATATAACGAATAGAAATGATAATTCAAACATGCCCTGCAAGTTTCAGCCTCATAGCATGCGTATTTTTCAAAATGGCGATCTAAAATTGTCAAAAATGTTGCCAGGTTGCTACACTTCAACTTTGATGGCCTACCCTAACCCTACTTTAGGTGGTATCCCCCTAATGTTTTCATCAAAATGACTGCAAAGGATGTGAAAAGATTACCCAAAAGCCTGGGGTTGGTTGTTTTTTCTTTTTTATGCTGCAGGAAAAAAAAAACCTTAGGGAAATTGTTTATCATTTTTGAAATGGTCTCCTTATTTAAGTTCCTTAGATTAAGGATTTCAAAGTAAAATTCAATCGCTAAAGCTGTTTTTCTGGGCCACTATTATGAACCCTCTGGACAACTAACCAATTTCTCATTTCCAAGTGTATTATGCTCTATAAATAAGCAAGCTAATTAATTTCATATAAAAATGTACATTTATAGAAGCAAACTTGCATACTGAACATGATGGTAAGGTCATTTTGGGTCAAAAATGTTCAATTTTTTGGCCCTAAGCTCCCCAAAAGGCCCAAAATCATGTTTTGGCCAAAACTTTAACGGAAAACCTAGTTTGCTATGGTAAAATTGCGAACTTTATTACTTTTTAGAACCTAGAAAGCAATATATAGGAACGCAATGAACGCAATTTCATTTTTTTGGAAGCTGTTGATGGCCATTTTCACGAAAAAGTGGACATGAGAAAAATATTGAAAAAAGGGATTGAACTATTCAATTAAAAAATGCTACTACCATATATTTGGAATCAAAAGAAAGCTATTTTGAAGCTCTTTAAAATGAACCTATTTTTGAAAAGACTAAACAAAAATGTCTATAATTTTTTTTTTAAACTAATTTTTGGTCAAATTTCTTGATTTTCATAATGAAAAGTAGTAATTTTTATTTATTTTTTTCAACCCATTCTTGGTTGTTTATTTGGGTATTATTGTTCTAAATGGCTTAAATAACGATCAAATTTACACATGAAGTTTTATTTTTTGTTAATCCTGACCAGGCTTTACGGTTCAGTGCACCCAAAAATCAGCGGACAAATTGTCCTTCCGTGACGATGATTCCTTCGCATTTCGCATTGTTAAAACATAACTGTAGGGAATATTTTGAAGTGGAATGTGGAAAACTATTGCAGAAACACCAAGTAATGCATTCAGCAACTTTGAAATAAAATTTCTTCATAAATGTCATAAAAAAATTCAAAAATGTACTCAAGGTGAAAAAACATGTCCGTTTTGCTGTCCTTCCATAACCGACCTCATTAATATGCATATTTTGCGGCAGAGGAAATTTTATGAAAAATTTCCTGTTGAATATGAATGCTTTCAGGTATACTCAACTCAATATGGAATTAGTTTTATTTTATCCAATTCAATTTTGGCAATGTATGTGTTTGAAATACAGAAAAATTCTGTGATTGTCCTTCCGTTACCGTGAAAATGCCCTGATAAAAAATGTACCAAAAATGGGCCAACAATGAGATTTTGGGTAAAAAAATTCAAGTTTGACAAATTTTAAGAAAGCAACATCTAGGTTTCCCGTAAACGTTTGGGCGAAAGACATGATTATTGGACCAAAGGGCCAAATGACCTCACCACCATGTGCAGTATGAAAATCCGCTTCTAGAAATGTATACAGATTTGCCAATAACCGTTGCTGAGTTATAGAGCAAAAACATTTCTTTGAAGGGTTGACAGGTTCTAAAGAAGTATTTCGACATGGTAATTGAATGAATGCTATAACAAAAAAAAATGTTTGATGCTATTTTTTGCTTTCATTGATTCAAATCTGCCACTGACAAATGCTTTTCCAGAGCCGCTCCAAAATTGTGGAATTCTCACCCTGCTGCTATTAGATCACCAAATTCACTGCCTGTTTTCAAAAAATCTCTGAAAACTTCACTGTACAATAACTGATTTCTTGCTTGATTTGTCTATTCTATGTTGTTTTTACCATCTTAAGGGTGCCGTGATCTTGATGGAGTTGTCCCATATAAAAATTGTGTGTATGTATGTATGTATGTACTGCTGGATAATGGCTTATATGATATTTTTTTCTCTGCATTATTGGGTTTTAGAGAGCATACATGGATGCATTTTACATAAAAACAAAAGTTTAACTCCGCTCCAAAGTTTTATCTTAGAGTATGTTTATTCAAAATCTTTCCGCTAATTGCACTCACACAAGTTCCTGCCTGATGTTTAACACATTACATATGTCACCTCTATATTTAACAAATTCATGTTATTGTGTACCACTATTATAGTTAGAAGCTGTAAAAACACAGCTATAGACAATATCTGTTTAAAACATATACATAAAGAAATGTCGAAATGTATTTATACAGAATTAGAATTAGGCAGATTACAAGAACCGTAAAATACTTTCACGCTAAAAGCTTCCGCTGTAATGTATTGATGTTCTGAACTCATTTCTTATACGATGCATTATTGAACAAACATAATATAAAAAACTGTATTGTTTATCTATTTACTTATCAGAAGCTATTCTTATCCACCAAATAAACATTATTTCCTAATGGTACTATATGTCTGTAGATCACATTAGCATTTATATTCTTGTACGTTGTGTGATAAATTACAGTCGATGGTACTAAGAACAATGTAACAATGAAATATTAGCCTGTAATACCGTGGTGTAGTTATAAGAAATGTAATGCTATCAAAAGAACGTTTTTGTGATATGCCAAAACATGCTTTTATTTATATCGTACTAATAAGTGTTACAAAGTATTGACCAATTAACGTTTTGGCACAGGTATAAAATGAGCTTCACAAACTCATTTAAACAAACATAACTTACTCGATAAAACTCATATTTTTCGGACAATTTTGCTGTGGTGAAATTTCTAACTATTTTATTTTTTACAATCTAGAATGCAATATCTAGGAACAAGTTTCTCAAATTTTTGATTTTTTCTTACTTTTTAACCCTCCTCTACCCAGGCTATTTTTCGTAACACGTCTACCCAAGGGGGGGGGGTTGTTGTTGCAAATTTTTGGAACGGAACCCCCTATGAACTTGATTTTGCTATTAATAGATAGGTATTGCCTTTCCTTATCCAATAATACCAAGATCACAAAAATCGGCCAAAACGTCGAAAATCGGCAAAAATGGCCACCAAAATCAAACTTTTGCTATAAAAGTTCTAAATGACCGATTTTCGTCGGGTTTTTGCTAATAAAGAAGGGAATGATAATTCTAACATGCCCTGAAAGTTTCAGCTTCATAGCATGCATATATATTTCAAAATGGCGACTTAAAATTTTGCGGGGCTTCACCAAAGAAACTTATGTTCCTTTTTGTCAGATTTGATAGGTAATCTTGTTGGGTGTGAACTCCGAATATGATCAATTTTCTCATGTACAGGTTAAAGGGGGCAACAACACAAATGAATCAGAAGGTGATTTTTAAGTCAAATTTGATTTGACCCCACCTTGGTCAAGGTCACTTCCCTACTCAAGTTGAGTGGTCATATTGAACATTTACCTGTAATAGAGTGATAAACATTGAATGTCTTGGTCATGCTTGACTACGCACAGAGAATGCTTAGAAGCAAAGTACATAATGATCCTTGGGAAACATAGTCGGCCTTCAAACAAAATTTTCGCTACCAAACATTTGGTTGTGACGTCAAAATGACGATTGACTCCAAATGAAATAACTTCAATACCGAGTTGAGACAAAATAAAATTTCACGCTAAATTGAACATGTGTTGAATTGTCATATACATTTAGCCTGTTCAAGTTTGTCGTAAGTTATCTCATTAAAGGACAAAGGATTTTGTTAACTAAATCGTAAATGACAAAAGAAGTATCGAATTAATTTTATCGCACAAAAGAGGTCTGTCAATCAAAGTATAGGATAGGCTATTGTCTTCGACGAAAAGCATAACGCCTAGAGTTTTTTAGTTGTGCTTTTTATCGTGTAAACACAAAAGGATTGTTAAGGATTGCAATTTCTCAAGTGGGGATTATCTATACTTATTGTTAACAAACTATTTTACTACGGATAACAAAATGCATTGTTATGCACGGACAGAACATTTGAACTAGCTAAATGCCTCAAATGTTTGTTACCGGTTTATAGTTTGAATTCGACAGAAAATATTTGGTGACGTCACAACCAAGTGTTTGGTAGCGAAAATTTTGTTTGGAGGCCAACTATGTTTAGATTCTTAAACCCTTCAATTTACAAAAAAATAGGGTTATGGTGAACGTGGATTTATTCCACGTCCCACAACCTTATTTTTGTAAATTGAGGGGCGTTGAAGGATTATTTTATGCTTTGATTCAATCATTCTCTTGGTGCAGCAAACGTGAACAAGACATTCAATCACCTGATTATCACTCAATTACAGATAAACATTCCATATGACCACTCAACTTGAGTAGAGAAGTGACCTTGACCAAAAACAAATTTGACCTAAAAACCACCTTTTGACCCATTTGTGTTGTTGCACCTTTTAACCTGTACATGAGAAAATTGATCACATTCAGAGTTCCATTTCACACCGACAAGATTACCTGTCAAATATGACCAATAGAAACATAAGTTTCCAGATATTTTCCTCATAAAATGACCTTCACATTAAAAAGTGATTAACATATTTTTATTACAACTTTATGTGCAACAGTGTATGGGGATTTCAAAATTTGATAATTGAAGGATAGTTTAACGTATTTCAGTTTCCATATTGCATTATTTTAAGACCCCGTTTCGTAAAGATTTAAATCAAGCGTACGTTTGATTTATCAAGTCAGAGTAAAATAGGCTCATTCCAAAGTAACGTTTGTGACCGAAAAATTGAGAAATTTCACTTTTAAATGGCCACAGAACCTAGCAAAAACATTATATCAACGAGTTTGTTGTTGATAATGGTGCTCACTGGTGGGGTCAAGACATGTAGATGTTTGAAAATTAAATCAATTGCCAAAATCCTGAGTAAAGTCCATGTAACGTTCGGTAACGTTTGTGACCGCGCACGGAAATGTTTTTTTGCTCCGAATGACTTCAAAGTACAATTTCTCTGAAGTGTCGACGATTTTTTTATTGCGCCTTACACTGATTATGGGAAACATATTTACAAATATTTCATAAAAATTACAGAACATTATATCGCCAGGAATAATTTTAATGCATTGTTTAGTGTTGTAACGTTTGGTAACGTTTGTGACATTTGGTGTAACTTTTTGGTAATGTTTGTGACATTTTTGAAACAAAACATGTGCTCATTCATGCACGGATAGACAAACTTTACAATTTCTGATTGGAAAATACTTCTTACGTACCAAGTAACAAATGTATGACGGAAAAACATGCTTATGTGGTCAAATAAAAAAGCTGATTTTTTGCTTGAAATAAAAAAAGGTTCAGTTTCCACTGGAATGAGCCAATAGGTTGATACAATTTAAAATAATTTACGTTTGAAATCAAACGTACGCCTGATTCAATTTTTTTATGAAACGGGACCCAGATTTTTCCCTTTACAAGCATATTTTAGGTGGTGTCGTATGTTTGAAAAACATTTATGAATATGAGTAAATATCATATAAAAATAACATCCACCAAGTTCTTATCACCAAAAAACACCATTAGTTACTGAGTTTCTGAATAATCTTTTAGTATAACTTTATATAACAGGTCTGATAAACAGTGGTGTAGCTAGAGGCGGGCCGGGGCCATGGCCCCCCATTACTTACCGTCCGTCGGTTAAAGGTAAAGTTGAGCCGACCGGCCGCAGGTCGGGCGGCGATGCATCATTAACAGTCGATCGGTCCGGGCTGCCGTAGGCCGCCTACCAATGTCGGTTTCTGCAAAAACTACCCGATAAAGATGATTTTCACAGCATTTGGGTACAATTATAACTACATAAATCCAAAAGAATTTCAATTAGCCTTCTTGTACTAATAATACTAATAATAATAAACAGTGCTTATATAGCGCAATATCCATAAATGTTCAAAAAAAATCGCTTTACAAAAACGCATGAGAATAGAAATGCAACAAGTTAACAGAAAATGCAAAAAACAAACAAGTTAAAATAAATATGTTTTGAGAGATTTCTAAAAACTACTGACAGTGGTGGATACCCTGATGTAATGTAATTCCAGGGAGTTGATCCCTAAACACTGAAAGACCTATCACCAATCAATTTGTTGGTTTTAGGGAGGACAAGACGAGTTTTGTTTGTTGAAGAGCGAAGGCCTTTTCCAGGAGGAGTGTAGATCTTAAAACAGTCAACTAAATAATTTGGTGAAAGATCATTCAGGGACTTAAAGATATACAACAGAATTTTGAAAATGATTCGATTTTCCATGGTCGACCAGTGAGGAGAGTCAAGAAGCTCAGCGGATGTGTGGCAATGAGGAACTTGAAACACAATGCGGGCAGCACTGTTCTGTATGCGTGAAGGCGAGTAATGTCGGGGTTTTTTTTTCAGCCAGACAGAAGGGCATTGGCGTATTCGAGTTTTGACAGAATCAGAGCCCGTATTGCGTTAGTACAGTTATCCTGGCCTATGCAACGTCTTGTTCGGGATATATTCAAAAAAAAAAAATAAGACTACGACATAAAGCAATAATATGAGATGACATTGTCATATTTGTGTCAAAAATGATGCCAAGATTCTTCATTTCAGAAGATGCTACAATATCTGTGCTCCCAATGGTATTTTTTTCCCGCAAAACGCTGCATGTTATGAGTAGATGCAGCAATGAACAATTCTGTTTTTGTGTCGTTCAGTTTGAGTTTGTTTCTTGTCATCCAGATTCGATTTGCACACACAGAGAGTTTGAAATCGGCAACAGCAATTTCAACCGGGATACTAGGATCAAATATGTGATATAAAGCTGTATGTCATCAGCATATTATGTGGCACCTCAGTCCATGATGACGAATGATGGCAATAACTGATTGCGCATACATTTGGGCTTGTAATCAACCCCCGGGGAACTCTATAGTTCAGGACATGAGCATCATATTTTGTACCATAAAGACTTACATGAAATGTACGGCCTGTCATGTATGATTTAAACCATTACAATGCTGTGCCTTTGATACCAAAGTCATGTTCAAACCGGTGAAACAATATGATGATCAATGGTATCAGAGGCAGCAGAAAGGTCAAGCATGATCAAAAAGACAGCATTGTTTTTAACCGTAGCAAAATCAATGTCGTGTGTAGTGTGTCAAATAGCTAAAATCCCGGAGCTTCCGGGGCTTCGCCCTCTTGACCCTTACCTTAGGGCCCTGGACCCAAAACCGTTTTTCGCTCCGCTCGCATGGTCAATACAATTCTGTCGGTTCGTCTTCATATTGTGCCCCCCCCCCCCCCCCCCACACACACACACACTTTCGAAAACCTGTCTACGCCACTGCTGATAAATGTTTTATTCCTCCAAAAATAACGACTTTTCAGCTACGTTGGCAAAGTATGTTAATGCTGTAGGCAATCAAATGTCAATTTGTTTCCCTAATGTACATCTGAAGCACAATATTGAGCCAACATATCAATATAACATGAGTCGTGACGTATGGATCTATTTTATTAATAACATTGTGGTAATACAATGCCCCAAAGAAATTGGCAAAATCGAAAAGTGATATTTTCTACACTGACATTTATCAGCTGAATTTCAACGCTTAAAATCATAAAGCCCTGAGCAGTGTAATATATCATGAAGGCGTTTACACAAGCACATGATACAAAATGCTTATATGTGTGAATGTTGCTGCCTACTTTACACAAGGGCTAATTATATATCATTTTAACTTGTTCTGTGCAAATTATAGCCTCACATAACCTCACGACTATCCTGAATAAAGCTTATAAATATAATGAACCCGCGTGATTCCACCTGGAATAGTTGATTGAGAGTCATTATATGAAATAAAAAAGAAAGGTAAAATAAGTAATATTGTTCCTCATTGATGATTGTATTTTCTGTATATTGTTGACACAACAAACAAGCAATCATATAAAGTGTTCCGAAAAAGAAACTTGTACACTTTGTTTTGGTTCAATTTTATTAAAATATATAATTTATCACACCGAAATAATTGCAGATTATGTAAATGGATATGTTTTCTTGTTTTCTGTGATATTTGTACAAAATGTCTTCCAAAATCCGAAACCATCCCGCGTATCGGACAAAGTGAAAAAATTTGGTAAGAAAACAATAGTTTTGAAACATTTTGAAGGCCACGGGAAAGCATCACAGCGGGAAACGTAGCACACATATATACTCCAAGCTAGCCCGTATCAATTACTGCTCAACTCCCTCTTCAAAACGTAGACGAACGGGCTTTTCAAATTCACAATTATACGCATGGAAGGAGAATATGAATGGATGAGAGCCTAATTAAGTTAGTTTTAATTTTTAATCAGTGCAATTGAAGAGTGTTTTTTTTTTCAAAACTCACTTAGAACACTTTTTGTCGAAATTAAACCAAGCTCAAAGGAATGATGTTAATCACGAGTACTATCATACAAACTTTGAACATTTAAAAAAAAAAAAACAATCAGTGGCCATTCCTCAAGCATGAGAATTTGCCGATTTTTTTTTTCAAAACTCACTTAGTCACCAGCAGCAAGTTTTGCAAAACTCACTATTTCTAATCAATACTAGATTGGTTCTTGGTTTTTTTGGTTGTTATTAGAATATATTTAGAGGTAGACTTGGCGGGGTTGTATTTTGATTTAAATGATTGTATGTGAATGGCTGGTTGAGTATTTTTTGGATCTAATCAGAACCTTGTCGAGCGAGCGGTTGTTTGATAATTATCTGCCCTTTATCACCGTGGTTGTGTACTAATTGGAATCAATGTACCTGATGCTCTTGCAATGGTTCTGTTGTGACAAAACCTAACCCCCTTTATTTAAATAAAAGACGATTACACCGTAATTACACAATGAAAATATATTCGATTCTGTCCATTTATTTTGGGGTTTTCAACTTTGTCAAAATCATGTCAACATTTTTGTTAGCTATTGTGATAGTCTTGTGTGTTGTAGGCCTAATGACTGCCGTGGCAATAAAAATGAATACAAAATGCCCTTAAAAAAATTCCAAATCATTCAAACATATTTATTACCAATCAAGGGTTTTTACAAGTGAACAGGAATTTGATAAAGAGGCATTTGTGATAAAGTTGTGGATCAGAAATGTTAATTGAAATATGTGAAGCGTTTCATTGTAAAGTTCAAATTTGCGGCTAAGCATGTTTAGAGATGGAAGCAAATTAATGAAGAATATTTTAAGAACAGTTTTGCCTTTGTTATCATAACTTTTATAATGAATGGTCAATTATTAAAAACTGTCTCAGTTTGAAGCCTAATCGATGATGTTTAATTTATACTAAAAAGGTGTGGTGAGAAAGCATCATTGATGTGCTACACATATACTGTATAATCTATCAGTATAGTTGTTGACGTGTTTGTAGAGTATTTAAAATAGAATGCAATTACTGTATAGATTTACAGATCATCAGTCTCACATTTTTATTATCAACGATGTTACAAAATTGATAACGTAAATGCTTCATTCACCTTACTTTATTTTTACATTGAACACACATTTTTTCTACCAATTAGTAGGCCTACTGTCGTCGAAATTCGTGTATAAAATAGTAGTTGTTCTAAATATGATCAAAGAGACGATTACCTGAGAAAAAACAAGCCCTAACCATGCTAACATGCCTAAAGTCTTTACATTGCCTGTTTTGATACCCCAAATGAGGATCCGGGATCTTAACTTTGCCTGTCAAAACCGTGACTTATGATCCTCGGAAGGTTACAAGATTGGAACTCCCGGGGTTGTACACCGATGAGCAGAGTCATTCTTATGATTTACTGAACATATACATATGGCATATATATGGTTCATGGATGGGTCCTAATTACTTGACTTTAATGTAAATTGACATTTTTACACATGTCATATTTGAAATTTCCTAGCACTACTTGGCATATCCCTACCCCAACCACAGTTTAGTACCCTCCCAATGAGGCTCCCGATTCAGTCTGGCGGGTCAGGGGACGTCTAATTGTGAATTGAAAGCGACGAGCCTTTCAAGGCTTGAAACCCAATGTTAGACTATAAACATAATTATTCCAAACTTGTATTTTAGGAAATAAACGACCGTCTTTGATGATTTTATAACACTTTTGCAAAATGGATTATTCTTAATTTTCGAAATTATGGGCGATTATCCCAAAGGGATCCTTATCCCAGGTCCCTTATCTATGTTAAAAAAGACTCTTTCATGGCTCAGGATGCTCTGTGAAAAGTAATCTATTAAATAGAAAGGTATGCCTCCGTATAGTTTCATATCATATAAAACCAGTAATTATTGAATTTCATTTATTTATTTTCTTTATTTCACTATTTATTTCATGACTGAAGTTGTCCATGTTACTAGTAGTGTCTTTAAATAGAATATCCTAATTGCACAGCATTTAAGGGGTAAGAACCTAGACATTGAGTTGGCATGGACGAAAAAGTTGTTTTTACGTGTTTAACATGCCAAATATGTTGGTAATACTATGAAAATGACAAAACTAAAAAAAAGTTACCACAAAGATGTTTTTTAATCAAATTTCTGACTCCGAGCCCATTGTCTGTTTATATCCCCTTCGTAACGGTAACTATAGAAATTGATTGACAGGCGAGACAGATAAGTGACAGAATATATTAATAACATTATGATAATGATGACCCCATATGGCACGCCTCGCATGACAAAACTATGTCGAGTTTTCTCTCTATATGCCGAGTTTTCCTCTCTATATGTAG
>JXSR01S019230.1:21247-44179 GCA_000969725.1 Ophiothrix spiculata | reverse complement strand
ATAAATGTGTAAACTATAACCTCATTCAAAAATGTCCCTAAAGTTAGAAATTCAACAAAAATAGCGAGTACTTTCTTTTATGTGCCCAATGTGGGTAATTGCTTTAGTAATTATAATTATATGTACATTAGCTAACCGATACACGGTATAATTTTTAAAAAACTTAAAATCACATTTCGTCGATTTAAAATAAATGTTCAACTTGTCAGAACGCAAAGATATACTTTCTTGCCGGACTTGGTCCTCAATCGTATATTTTATTGTGTTGCTCTTTGATTTCACAAATGTCGTGCTGTTTCATGTCAATTTTATAACTTTCAACACAATATTCCACTTCATAAATTTGCTCTTCGCTAGCCTAATTTAATTTTGTAAATGACATTTCCCCATCCGCACATTTCTATGGCGAGAGATGTTTTGCAACCGCTGCGCCAAAGATCGGGAACAATCTACACTATTTATGCGCACCATCACATCTCTTGACAAATTAAAGAAAAGTCTCAAACCCATATTTTAAGACAAGAAATGATGATTAAATAGATGTGATTTTACAGGTACATTGTTATTTGCTTCACTCCACCTGGACTGAACATTATACTGGCCATTGGCATTTATTCAGTTTTATCTTGATCATTGGAATATGTATATATTAGTGTTTTATAATCAATCAAAAAATTCCTTTTTATTTAACTGTAAGCAATATTCCTGTCTTATATGGACACCATGGACACCACATGTGATGTTGGTGTCTTTGTCATTTTTCACATTTTGTCATTTTTATCGTGTTTGGGGAAGCGGGTTTGGCGCAGCGTTAGTTTCCTCGCCTTGCACCAATGAGGTCCCGGGTTCGAGCCCCGTGCACGGCGTTTTATGTGCATTTGGTTTTCAGTCCATGCTCGCTTCCGCAGGTTTTTCTCCGGGTCCTCCGGTTTTCCTCCTGCACTAAAACTGAATATTAAAGAAAGATCTAGGACCCCAATGGAAATAAGCTTCATTAGAGGCTTTCTTGGGTTATCCTTGGCTATCAGCCTAAAGAACTCTTTCTTTCTTTTGATGGACTGTTGTTTGGGGTGGTTTTTTTTTTGGGGGGGTTGGCTTTGTACAGCACTTTGAGAACATGTTGTAAGGCGCTTTTCAAATTATATTATATATTATTATTATCAACCCATATAGAATGGAATTGATTTAATCTCTCCTATAATGCTGCAATGACGACAGCTTTAGCAGATTTATACCATTCAATTCATATGATATGTTTCCTGTTACATGAAAATGCTCTTAGTTCGTGTGAGCCAACTTTACCTCTACTGTGTGAGATAAACGTCATTATTGTGTGAGCTGAAATTTTCTTTGCGTCAACACTAATATTAAAGTCGATTATACTCGTATTTAGGTCAGCATGATAAACATTCATGAACCTTGAGAAAATCCCCAGCATTATTTAATATGATAAAGAACATAATATAATTACAGACATCGACGAAAGCCTATAATCTAAAGCACACTGAGTCCCGTGGTATAATTAGCTCAACTACTAAAGTAAATTATTTTCAGTTCGCGTTTGGAACTTTTTAGTTAAATGTTTTTGACAATTATGTAATAATTTTCGTGTAAGTTATTGATCTGCACATTTTTTTCCCTGTTAAACGTTGTCTACGAAGTTTCAAATGCTAGGTATCATATATCCAGTATTGTTTCATGTAAAATGATAAATGTTATCAATATCGTTATAAACGCTACAATATTTCTAGCACATTTAATGCTGACATTAGTTCTTTATTCGTTACATTGACATATTTACAACAACTAATGTAGCATAACTCCATTCAAAATACAAAAAAAAAAGATAAGGAAAGTTATTAGTTATTTAGACAAAGGTTTTTTTTACATGTTTATAGAGATGTTTACATGCATTAATAAACCATTATTGAAACATTGAAAGTAAATTTGACGTAAAAAAATAATCAATATCTGAATACATGATAAAGCTCAAACAAGCTCTAACGTGTTAGGTGAACATATTTGATTTGAGTAAATAGTCATACAACCTGTTTGATTGACAGGATAAATGTGTAAACTATAACCTCATTCAAAAATGTCGTTCAATCTCCACTGAAATATGATATCAAATCAAGTGTCTTGGGGATTTACATCCGTGTTGCAATACGTATTAAATGCAACAGCTAATACAACCCAGATCATCAATTATTATTCTACCTCCTGGGTACCTCACAGGTAGAAAGGCAATCTGAGGTGTGTGTGAATATAGATCGTAAGATGTTTTACATTGGTGTACTTTCACTGACTAACATAACACATATATGTGCATCACACGTTTACATATAAAAATATTTGCTTTCAATGTAGTTACATTTTCCAACGACATACTACAATATCCACGGTATTTTAAACTTCACAAGAAAACACAAAAACTGTTTTATATGATTATGATCCATGCTCCTCTTTTATCCGGAGGTCATCCACGGATTTATAGGCGACGCTGCAGTTTTCAACAGACAAGTTGAGGCTACTACGTTATTCCTGTCTCTAGCAAAACGGAAACTAAATATTCAATATCAACAGTGTTCATCATCACCCATCATAAAAAATATATATTGAAACTCATCTAAAACTTGGTGACCTGAACCTAAATTTATAGATGCATTTCTTTTTCCAGGTTTTGCATTATTACTGTTACTTATTCTAATTTTAATGGTGACTTTACTTTTTATAAACTCTAAAAATAATAAGAGCATTCAAATACTAACAAACGACATGTACCCTCTGACGGGTCTATGAATTGGTGAAAATTAAACAATTTTCAAACCTGCATGCTTATCGGAACCCTGCTTATCAAATGTTATATGTTCAAATTGTTTATTATACATTTACTAAAGTAACATTTAATTTCACAACGTAGTCAATTTACAAGCAATAATTTTATTATAAAAAAACCAGGTGTAATAGATATTAACTTCCAATTTTAAAATCAAACAAGGATAACAGCCACTTTAAATTATTCATCATTTAATAGCCGACAAATCTGCAAACGCACTTTAGGCAAACGGCTACTATGTAATTAGGAGTTTGGTATTTTCTACCTGACTCATAGGGGATAGATTGTGAAAACGCTAAGTACATGAAAAGGTCACGGTCGGAATTATTTATTCTACATGTATGTTTATTTTTAGTTACAACTGTATGATATTGTTTGTCTCCTAATAAAGTCGAATAGGTAACTGGGAACTGAAACGTGATCCCTCCTTTAAACCAATGACTGCCAGTTTATATAGTAAGTTAAGGCAATTAACGTGATGAAATTGTGTTAAAAATGGTCATTCAATATTTGTATTAGTATTCACATCCTGTATCATTAAATGATAGGATTCCTGACAATGATTTATCAAACAAATATAATATTTTTTGCTGACAAATATGGTATCATAATTAAAAAGCTTCTTTACTACCCCCTTGTTCGACAAAGAATGGGAGAATTAGGTCAAAATAATAGAAGGGAACGAAGACCTGCGTTGTCTGTTGATATAGTTGCTGTTGATGTTTCTGTTATTGTTAAAGGGTAAATATTTGCCTGTAACCCAACTTATGTGCGACATTATATCCCTTATTTGTAGATGATAGAAATGTCATATACTAAAGTCAAAGGTCAAAGAAGTTCAAGTTGTAAATTGAAAAATTTAAGTCTGTTTATGGATATAATATGGTAACGTTCATTTGTTGATGAGGTCAGAATAAATGAATACCTTTCCTTTTGCAGCTAGTATTAAATAACCCTGGAATTACACGTGTATGTCCTAATTGACAAATCTAAGAACATATTACCTATCAGTTTTAATAATGCTACCTTGCGTGCAACCGTACAATCTCACATCTTGAAACGAGATTTTAGCAAAAAAATAAATAGATATAAAAAATTCATAAAGCACATTTGACCAGGCATGGCCCTGCTATTGTAGACTCACTCAACATTATCAAAATACCTTACACATATATTTCATGATTTATTACCTACTATATCACACAAGAGTTCTGTGACCACTTCTAGAGAGTTGAATCATCCATGTTTATTATTTGTAGCGCGAGGTTTCTGCTCCAATGAGCTACATGTTTGTTTCTCTAAGTGTCTGTGTAGTTCTTACACCAAATTACACAATATTTTTCGCTGCTCAGTTTATGCACACTTCAACACTATTTTTAAAGAGCATTGTCAATTCTTCTCTTCATGAATACTTACAACGATTTATTTCATTGATCATGAGATAGAATGAAAAGTTCCTTTTCTTCAAGAATAGATAGCTATATAGCTATATATCTTCACTGTGTTTAGCAAAACATGATCACTTTTTATGACACTGTGACACTTTATTCGGATAAAATATGATGAATATCAATAATGTTTGTGTGTCACTGACTTTTTCTTCTAAGCTCTACTGAATTACAACGGTAGATAAAATATAAGGGTTAAAAAGATGTTTTATAAGGTTACAAATTGATTTCAAACATGCTTATTGTATTACACGCTGGTAGTACTGTACCTGTTCACATATGTAAACATGTAACCGTAATAAAATTTCCAGATTCCAATTTAATTCTTCAAGCTTTTTGTTTTGATATTTTTAGATATTACAACTGTAAGTTTGTTGTCACTTGTTCCTGAATAGTGTTGATATTAAAAATAAAATATGGGCTATGTAGTTAGCAACTCTTGATTTGTGCTAACATGAATACATCCAATCATTTATAGTGTGTTCGTTTCGTCATTTTAAAGAGGTATTTGAAAGCCATATCTAAACACAAAGTACAAGGTTGCCGAGTTGAAATTCTTTAACACTTGCTCTGTATTATGACTGTGACTATGGGTGGAAACATACGGATTTCAAGTGCCTTGGCCGACATTGCTAATTGTGACTAGACATACATTGATAATAGGTTAGTAATTTCACGGGTGAAATTAAACAAGCTCAGTGTACGCACGGTCAATTTTGAAATGTCCAATTCACGGTCGTATGAAATTTACCGCAAGTGCAATGAGTTTTGTCCCGTTTTATGAAATGCAAATTTATTAACTTAATTCATGCACGACAAAAACATAATATTGCATCTTTTGTGAAAAGACATTGGTCCAAAATTGAAAACTAACCTGAACTAAATGAATCATTACCGACAAAAACAATGTAACATTCGTACGCACTAAACGCCCGTTACGCAAACCAGAATGCAACCAGCAGAGTGCATTGTAAATTTCCAATACACTTCGCGTACTTTATATTCTTGCGTTCTGGCGTTCTGATTGGCTAAATGATACGCAGAGTGTAACAATATACATTAGCATCATGCTGTTTATTGCGAACAGCTGTGTCTTGGTCAACACATCGCGGCTAGGCCAACACTTTTGTAACGGTGAACACGTCTTTGTGACACTTTATATCCAGGATACCCAATTTAAAAGTGTACTTACCTGAAATGTGCAAATCAAGCAATAATCAAATAAATCATGTTCAATTATAGATTGGTATCATCATATCGGTTGGTCACAGTAGTTGTATATAATAAGGAATAGAGAAAGAGAAAAGAAAGAAGAAAATGTTACAGGCTGGCTCACACAACGCCAATGACCAACGTAAGGTAACGAATGTCATTTAGCAACACTTTTGTACGGTAATTCTTTTTCCAAATTGTATGCTGAATATACTTTCTAGCGGTTTTAAACTTCCATGCATGCACTTTTTCAATCAGCCAAGATATATTGTATAATAATTTATCTACCTCGATGCTAACATGGTATAATAGAGGATAGTAGTGAAAGTTACAGATCCCGAGTCATATGCATCCAAAAACGAGGGATCAGTAATTTTCAATATTTCTCGACTAAAATAAACCATGTTGTATTTGTTTTACTTGTGATAAATATTTCACTGAATGTGGTGTTAACACATCAAAAACTCACCCAAAAATGTTTAATCTGATAAGTGATATGATTACGGGGGTGCGATAGTATGGGTGCGGTTGTTTTTCATTTTGCCTGCGTGGGCGTTACGCGCATTAGGGGGAGTAGGCAAAATACTATCAAGCGCATCAGGTTTAACTGATCGATTGTATTTAGTGCTTTCCTAATAAATATTTATGAGGTATAGTAAAAGTAGATATCTACCTCAATTATTGTTTAACTTGACCTAAGCTATCAGGAATCTCGTATAAATTAAACGTCCCAAGTCCTGTAGCTGTTCTAAAGAAATGTTGTCATTCTCTTGTCAAAGCTTAATTGATAGAATGGGCGTTTTCTAAACTATGTCATATATGAAGTTTACTTAAGATGCTTGAGTTAGTAGGATTGTATCACGTTTCTAGAACGAAGACTGAGGTATGGTCAGGCTTTATGCTGCTATGACATGAATTGATTGCTGCTCATTTTAATTAGATTAATGGAAGGAAGCATAAATGCTTGTATGGTTATATTTTTTCACAGAAGTCACAAGCTATTACATTCCAGATCGGTTTCACCGCCCAATCAGAAACTCATTTTAATGGTAAAATTAGAGAGAGCTAATACAACTTCATTGCCACGCAATAGTACATATTTTCCAAGTACTATTAATGAATATTAATATTCTGAAGCCCCGCCTAACAGAAAATCATACAACGTGTTGTTTTATACCACAGAAAGAAGTGAAGAGTTTGACAAAATGCAATGGATGCGATTTGTGATTAATACTAAAAGACCTATTTTTTCTAGACGCAGTAACCGTTGTACATTACACATATGAACAAAATAAGGTACAGAACTATATTCCCTTTCAAACACAAAAGTCTCATATCATATTTCTGTATTAAATTTTAAATAGTTGTTCTTTTGCAGTGATGTGATAGGGCATTGACTATATGACCTTATTCTCGGAAATTAGTTTCTGGCTTACGTCACTACCATGTCTTTATTGATTGATTAAATGTAGTCAACATTGTTTGCATTCGTAGAAAATATGAATGACTTGTATGTCAAAATGACATCATGAATATTTGTTCAAAGGAAACATTCACAACATTCATCTTATTATAAAGTTATTTCAAACAGATGTTGGAAAGTTGGCATGATTGAATGATGTGTAATCTTCTGCTGATATGCTTCTGTCAACTGACATAGACGGCTCCTATTTGATTATTAATAAACAATGAAATATAACTTAAGTTATGTTTTGAAAATATGATATGATAAAAGAAAGAAAAGAATGTTTATGTTATCTATCTTACTATCATATGGAAAAATAAATACTCAACATGTTTTGATATAAAACATTATTATTGTCATGAAATAATTCACATCAATTAATAAATGTCACAATGATCCATCACACAGTTTGTGTCTTCTGATTTGAAAATGTCAATGTGTAGACCAGTGCAATAATAATCTTTAGATCTGAGTTTTCAGAGCACATCGGATATCTGTGAAAATATGAAGAAATATTTTTGACATGAATTTTAAACTGGACAACCACTCAACATAAATGACCGTCAGTGAAAAAATCACTAACCATCCAGAATTCGAACCTGCGACCTTTGCATTAGTAGCGCCACGCTCTACCAAATATTATTATTTACTATTTAAGCATCAGTGATCAATTATAGTTGAACCTAACGTATTTTCTACTACGTCGTCACCTAAAGGGGGGATGGTTACCCCCCCCCCCTGTGTAAATGAAATTTACGTGCCAAAAGTGTGGTTGTTTTATACCATAGTATAGGGTAGGGTCTCCTCTTTCCATTGATACCAAAATAATGAAAATCGGTCAAGGCGTTACGTAATTATGACGTCATAAAACTCTTTAGGTCGGAAAATTTCGCCGAAATCTGATTTTCGGCGAAAATTGAAAAAAATTCAACAAATCGCTATAAAAGTTCTAAATATTGGATTTTCATCGGGTTTTTTTTTTGCTAATGAATAAAGAAAATGGTAGTTCTAAAATGTTCTGTAAGTTTAAGCTTGTTAGCTTGCAGATATTTTTTCAAAATGGCGACTTTTTATATGGGGGGGGGGGTTACCACCCCCCTACCCACGGACTTTGACGGCTTACCCTACCCCCACCTAAGGTGCTACCCCGACCTTTTTCATCAAAATGACCGCAAAGGATGTAAAAACAATTACTTAAATGCCCGGGGTCGCTTTGTTTTGCGTTTTGGAGCAATCGGCGACGATCCGTTAGGGGGGGATAACCCTTAGGTGGACGAGGGTTAAAGCTTGTGCCAACAAAAAATATCATGATAATATAAAATGTATTGTTTAACAAAACGGAATGAAAAAAGACTTTACAGATGAAATAGCCTATCAGCCCCAGCACAAAAATAAGACTCTTTTTCCAGATCTTTCCATAATATCATTGGTTTTGTTTTTAATTACAATCATGCATTCGAAATTTTCTTCAAAAATTAAACAGAAATTGTTATTTGCTTTGCTTGACTTTTCCTAAATGAGGTTAAATGAAAGCTTTGAATAATTTTTAGTGAAAAGTAAGGACCGTTCATTTCTAAATATCAGTAATACTTTTTAATGTTTATTAATTCTGAATAAAAAACAATAAGTATTACTGTAGTCAGCGATTATTGCTAGTCGAAATAAAATTTTCCGGACATTAGCTTATGCTGTGATATGTCAACTCTAATGTATTTATCTGAAAAGCACTTAGGTTGTCTAATACTCTGTAACATAAAGAGAATCCTCTAATGTAGAAATAAAGTTATAAGAGTTCTTATGTCAGATTGAAGATTATCCTTAATGCATTTTTCAATTAACGTTCTACTTTTATTTCCTTGAGGATGACGAGACAAACGGATATTAAGCAGCATGGTAACCGGCTTTGAATTGTCTTCTAGACGTACACAAAAGGATACATCGGTTTTCATATATATATGGGCATTTTCACGAAAAAGTGGACATGAGAAAAATATTGAAAAAAGGATGTAACTATTCAATGAAAAATGCTACCACCATATATTTGGTATCAAAGAAAGCTATTTTGAAGCTCTTTAAAATGAACTTAATTTTGAAAAGACTGAACAAAGATGTCTATGAAATTTCTTTAAAAAACCTATTTTTTGGTCAAATTTCTTGATTTTTATTATGAAAAGTAGTAATTTTCATTTATTTTTTTCAACCCATTCTTGGTTGTTTACTTGGGTGTTATTGTTCTAAATGGCTTAAATAAGGATCAAATTTACACATGAGGTTGTATTTTTTGTTAATCCTGACTAGGCTTTACAGTTCAGTGCACCCAAAAATCAGCGGACAAATTGTCCTTCCGTTACCGTCCTTCCGTGACCATGATCCCTTCGCATTTCGCATTGTTAAAACATAACTGTAGGGAATATTTTGATGTGGAACATGGCAAACTATTGCAAAAACACCAAGCAATGCATTCAGTAACTTTGAAATAAAATTTCTTCATAACTTTCATAAAAATTTTCACAAATGTACTCAAAGTGAAAAAACATGTCCGTTTTGATGTCCTTCCGTGACCGACCTCATTAATATGCATATTTTGCGACAGAGGAATTTTTATGAAAAAATTCATGTTGAATATGAATGCTTTCAGGTATTCTCAACTAAATATGGAATTAGTTTTATTTTATCCAATTCAATTTTGGCAATGTATTTTTTTGAAATACAGAAAAATTCTGTGATTGTCCTTCCGTGACCGTGAAAATGCCCATATGTTATTTTACATTCAACATATTTTTGAACAAAAAAAAATCTTTGTTTTACAAATAGCTCATGTCACTTAGGTACGTTTTATATACAATGTTCCAAAAAGTTGATTTCTGGGGCCATGTTGTTGTTGCTGTCGCTGCTGCTGATGATAATGTTTATGTCGCTGTAATGCTGGTGGTTTAGGTGTTGCTGTTTATGCTGCTGATGCTGCTTTCATTGTCGCCGTTGTTGTTGTTGCTGTTCTTATTGCTGCTGTTGTTGGTGATGCTGTTGTTGTTTTTGACATTCATGTTTATTATTATTATTTTTTCTCAAGATAATTGGATCCTCATGAAGAGCTAAACATTCTTTAAGCCTGGTTTCATTCCACACTTCCACACATAAATCAGTCGTAACCAAACAACTAATTGGGCATCAATAATGATCTTTGCGTTATCTGAATGTGCTGTCCTAATTAACGCATTTCTTGTAGACTAAAAGTCGTTTCTTATTTCGTTTTTCATATAGCGGTATGTTTTTAATTACAATCATTATTTACTCATAGACAAACATGTGCGTATTATTTTGACGTATTGATATGTATGCATTTTAAAATATCGAAAGATTAACTGATGTACATAGTATTTCATTTGTGTAATTTTTTTTTATGGAATTTATTGATTGATAGTGAGATTCCACACGATAAATTTTGCACTAATGGATAATTTCAAGTATATTACTAATTTATTGATGAAATATGAGATTCACTACTTGAAATGTGACCAAAAGTAGCAGATATCCAAGAATATTGCTTACATGTTTTGATGCTTTTATCTCCTGTAAAGCAGCCTGGATAATGTATTGTGATCAATATGTCGACCTGTCAACTTAAATGAAGCGTTTTTTACTCTAATGATGCGACTAGGAGAAATGCACTGTATCCTACACAGTTTTAAAAAGACATTACCATTAGACACTTATGTACATAATTCAAGGTAGTTTAATTTCATCGCCATTGATATTGAATTTTATTCCACATACAGATATGTAGGATTGAAGAATTGATGTAGATATTTTTCTCATGCTTATTGTATTGATTGAATTTAAGTTTCAAATGCACCTAATGATAAAGATGATTGATTATAGTGAGGATTCTGAATTGAACAAAAAATGTTAAGTGACTTATGTTTGTAAAGATTTTTCATAACATTTTATTTTGACTGGCGATACATTTTAGTTAGCAAATTAGAGTTGAATGAAAACCAGGATTAATCAATAAACCACGTTTAATGCTTCATTTCCAAGGTTTTCAATATTATTTTCTGATCTGTTTGAACATCCAAAAGAAAATTGTTAAAAGTAAAGGGTAAAAGGTATCTGTCAGATACTTGTTCTGTGCTTTTATTTACAAGACTATTCATTCATGTTAGCACGCCGTATTTTGCGTTGGCCATGATGACTACGTGTATAAAATACACGGTTTGATTCGACAAATATCTTTTGATGTTTCTGCGGGGTATGATATTTTCAATTTTTCTGTCAAACACGCCACATAATCAATTATTCTGTTTAATATCAAAGTGGGTAGCGTTTCACTGTGATATGCTATTTTGCTGTTGAATATGTATTCCAGTCTCTTACAACGCTAATGTTACATATCTTGCTGAATTAAGCAAGTGGTCATACAAAGTGTGGATTACAAAGGATTTCCCTTTTCTTTTTTACTTCTTTCTTGTCTTCTAACTTGGATCAGTAACATTGTTGCAACTTACCTTTTTAATTATGATGTTTTATAATATCAGAGTAAAGAACATGTGCACATTTCAATGTGCAAAGGGAAGTTGTTATGTTGAATGGAAACACATATTCCAGCAAACCATTGAAATGTCATAAAAGTATCATCACCACTTGAACATTATTCTGGTTTATGCTAAATGCTGTCTTTGTCTGTCCGAAATAAGTTTATTAAGAAATCCTTGTTTACTACATCGTTAGTCATACATAACAATTTGACGTTTTAATTGTAATTGTATAATAAAAAAAAGAAAGTTTTTTTTATTAGAAATCAGAGTCTTTGTCAGTCTGAAACAAGTTAATTAAAAAATCCTTGTTTACTACATCGTTAGCCATACATAACATTTTGACTTTGAGTTTTGACGTTTTAATTGTAATTGTACAAGCAAACAACATTAATGGCTATTAGCAACAAAAAATCGGCAAAAATTTGTGTGACAAAGTTTTTTTGTTATTTCGTGTGTTAGTTTAATATTTTTGATCGTAGAATGCAAGTAAACAGATATGTCCCATTAACAAATTCTAAAAATGTTACACTTTACTAGTTTCCAGCTGGGAATAAAATTACAATAAAAACTACCAACCCTGTAAAGGAAAACGATTCTAAAGAAGGGGTAAATCAATACACATCAAATATACAAAGCGTAAATTTCTTATTCTTAAGCTTTCAAGATAAAATAAATTGTTTTCTCTCTTATCGTATCGAGCAGTTGCGATCAATGTGTGCTACATAGAACTTACGCCAAATTACATAATATGTTCTGCATCTCTAAGTATAGACACATTTGAAGAGTACTGTCAAGTTGTGAATACTTTGAACAATTTATCTGATTATACTGATTGATTAAACTGTCAGACGACTTTAAAAATCTTGTTTATTTTGTGTGTTCCATGATTATTTAGTTGTTTATCTCTATGTTATGTTCTTTAATTTAGTTATTTATTCATGTGTGAGTTAACTAAGGCTTTGTCATGCGACCACTGTTATCAAATAAATTTGCAATACGTTTCTTTTCCAGCTGGTATTAAAATTCTAATAATGAAAACACGCATTATAACCCTTGAAATACACGTGTATGCTCTAATTGACAAATCTAAGAAATGAAACATGTCACCTATCAGTTGTAATAACGCTACCTTGCACGCAACCATACAATATCGCATCTGGAAATGAGATTTCTGCAGAATAATAAATCGATATCAAAGAAAAATCATAAAGCACTCTTGACCACGCATGCTACTGGTATGACAGACTCATTCAGCATTATTGAATACCTTACACGTATATTTTGTGACTTATTTTGTGACTAACACAAAGCTTTTGACCTATCGAGAGAAAATTAAACCCTCCATTTTATTGTATGTAGCTTGCAAATGCAGCTCCAATAAGTTGCCTGTATATGTTAAGTATCTATTACAGTTCTTAGCCAAATTACACGACATTTTCAGAACTTTTCATAATGTATCTCATATTAAAGAGAATTCATCATTAGTTAGAGAACTGTCAATTAGTTTTTGAATAAAAATAATAACCTAATTGCTGAGATTATGGAAGTTAGTAGTCGAGATTTGGAGTATTATCTAAAATTGTTGTCCACTCCAGTGATTTCCAAATAGATATCTTTAACCCGTACTGATTACTAATTATATCAAAATTGAGCAATTTGATTTAAACTGTGAATTAAATAATAATGATTAAAGGACGTCAATCCGTGACATTCATGTTTATTATTATTATTTTTTCTCAAGATAATTGGATCCTCATGAAGAGCTAAACATTCTTTATACCCGGTTTCATTCCACACTTCCACACATAAATCAGTCTTAACCAAACAACTAATTGGGCATCAATAATGATCTTTGCGTTATCTGAATGTGCTGTCCTAATTAACGCATTCCTTGTAGACTAAAAGTCGTCTCTTATTTCGTTTTTTATATAGCGGTATGTTTCTAATTGTTATTTACTTATAGACAAACATATACGTATTACTTTGACGTATTGAGATTTGTGCATTTGAAAATATCGAAAGATTAACTGATGTACATTTTTTTTTAATTTATTGATTGATAGTGAGATTCCACATGATAAATTTTGCACTAATGGATAATTTCAAGTATATTACTAATTTATTGATGAAATATAAGATTCACTACTTGAAATGTGACCAAAAGTAGCAGATATCCAAGAACATTGCTTACATGTTTTGATGCTTTTATCTCATGTAAAGCAGCTTGGATAATGTATTGTGATCAATATGTCGACCTGTCAACTTAAATGAAGCGTTTTTTACTCTAATGATTCGACTGGGAGAAATGCACTGTATCCTACACAGTTTTAAAAAGACATTACTATTAGACACTTATGTATATAATTCAAGGTAGTTTAAGTTCATCGCCATTGATATTGAATTTTATTCCGCATACAGATATGTAGGATTGAAGAATCGATGTGGATATTTTTCTCATGCTTATTGTATTGATTGAATTTAAGTTTCAAATGCTCCTAATGATAAAGATGATTGATTATAGTGAGGATTCTAAATTGAACAAAAAATGTTAAGTGACTTATATTTGTAAAGATTTTTCATAACATTTTATTTTGAATGGCGATACATTAAGTTAGCAAATTAGAGTTGAAAGAAAACCAGGATTAATCAATAAACCACGTTTAATGCTTTATTTCCAAGGTTTCCAATATTATTTTCTGATCTGTTTGAACATCCAAAAGAAAATTGTTAAAAGTAAAGGGTAAAAGGTATCTGTCAGATACTTGTTCTGTGCTTTATAAGATAGAGTCCCACGCAAATCCAATGATACATTTCATTCATATTAGCACGCCGTATTTTTCGTTGGCCATGTTGGCTACGTGTATAAAATACACGGTTTGATTCGACAAATATCTATTGATGTTTCTGCGGGGTATGATATTTTCAATTTTTCTGTCAAAACACGCCACATAATCAATTATTCTGTTTAATATCAAAGTGGGTAGCGTTTCACTCTGATATGCTATTTTGCTGTTGAATATATATTCCAGTCTCTTACAACGCTAATGTTACATATCTTGCTGAATTAAGCAAGTGGACATACAAAGTGTGAATTACAGAGGATTTCCCTTTTCTGTTCCTTCTAACTTGGATCAGTAACATTGTTGCAACTAACCTTTTTAATTATGATGTTTTATAAAATCAGAGTAAAGAACATGTGCACATTTGCAATGTGCAAAGGGAAGTTGTTATGTTGAATGGATACATATATTCCAGCAAACCATTGAAATGTCATAAAAGTATCATCACCACTTGAATATTATTCTGGTTTATGCTAAATGCTGTCTTTGTCTGTCTGAAAATAAGTTTATTAAGAAATCCTTGTTTACTACATCGTTAGTCATACATAACTATTTGACGTTTTAATTGTAATTGTATAATCAAAAAAAAAGAAAGTTTATTTATTAGCTATTAGCAATTAAAAATCAAAGTCTTTATCTGTCTGAAACAAGTTAATTAAAAAATCCTTGTTTACTACATCGTTAGCCATACATAACATTTTGACTTTGAGTTTTGACGTTTTAATTGTAATTGTATAATCAAACAAAATAAATGGCTATTAGCAACAAAAAATCGGCAATAATTTGTGTGACAAAGTTTTTTTTGTAAGTTCGTGTGTTAGTTTAATATTTTTGATCGTAGAATGCAAGTTACCAGATATGTCCCATTAACAAATTCTAAAAATTTTACACTTTACTAGTTTCCAGCTGGGAATAAAATTACAATAAAAACTACCAACCCTGTAAAGGAAAACGATTCTAAAGAAGGAGTAAATCAATACACATCAAATATACAAAGCGTAAATTTCTTATTCTTAAGCTTTCAAGATAAAATAATTTGTTTCCTCTCTCATCGTATTGAGCAGTTGCGATCAATGTGTGCTACATAGAACTTACGCCAAATTACACAATATGTTCTGCATCTCCAAGTAAAGACAAATTTGAAGAGTACTGTGAAGTTGTGAATACTTTGAACAGTTTATCTTTAATGCTGATTGATTAAACTGTCAGACGACTTTACAAAATCCAAATTTGAAGAGTACTGTCAAGTTGTGAATACTTTGAACAATTTATCTGATTATACTGATTGATTAAACTGTCAGACGACTTAAAAAATCTTGTTTATTTTGTGTGTTCCATGATTATTTACTTGTTTATCTGTATGTTATGTTCTTTTATTTAGTTAGTTATTCATGTGTGAGTTAACTAAGGCTATGTCATGCCTCCACTGTTATCAAATAAATTTGCAATACGTATCTTTTCCAGCTGGTTTAAAAATTCTAATAATGAAAACACGCATTACAACCCTTTAAATACACGTGTATGCTCTAATTGACAAATCTAAGAAATGAAACATGTCACCTATCAGTTGTAATAACGCTACCGTGCACGCAACCATACAATCTCGCATCTGGAAATGAGATTTCTGCAGAATAATAAATCGATATCAAATAAAAATCATAAAGCACTCTTGACCACGCATTCTACTGCTATGACAGACTCATTCAGCATTATTGAATACCTTACACGTATATTTTGTGACTTATTACCTACTAACACAAAGCTTTTGACCTATCTAGAGAAAATAAAACCCTCCATTTTATTGGTTGTAGCTTGCAATTGCAGCTCCAATAAGTTGCCTGTTTATGTTAAGTATCTATTACAGTTCTTAGCCAAATTACACGACATTTTCAGAACTTTTCATAATGTATCTCAGATTCAAGAGAGTTCATCATTAGTTAGAGCACTGTCAATTAGTTTTTTAATCATTAAAACAATTTATGTATATATTTATCTATTAATCAGAAGCTATGATAAAAAGTTCATTTCTTTATACATTTTTATAGCTTTATTTTTTGTGTGTGTTTGACTTTTTTGTGTCATGATATGGATATATAAACAATCGTGAAATAGTGTGGTTTTGAAGGATACATTACGAATTTATAGGCTAACAAATTCTGCTTTCTTAAATTACTAGTGTTTTACAATGTCAGTATAGTAGTAGTACTACAGGGTGATTGTACAGTGTTTGTTCACATCAATATTACATTCAACCTCTGCAGATATTTCCAGATGGTTAGTACATCTGCGTGTAAACGGGATATCTTGCAGGATTTTCATTTTACCGTTATCATGTCACAAATACATTTTGGTTCAAATAATTATTGGTGTTGGTATCAATTTTCTTTCAATTGTGAAACGCCTGATAATATTTGACACGTGGCATAGGTTAATAAGGTGTGTATCATTTGTTTTAACTTTTCGATAAGGTTTGTCATATGTCAAAAAAAGGAAAAATCAAGTTAATAAACGAAATATCAATATCTTGAATAGCCGTGTTGCAAACAATAAAAGGATAAAAAACATAATTAAAAGCCATCACAAAATTTTGTCTAAAAATATATTTAATAATAAGGTTGTATGGACTTAAAACATCCTGCTATTCCATGTTTGACAGATCTGTTTCGTAAGGGCCAAGGAGACCCTCACTCATCAGAAACAAAATGCAGAATGAACTTGATACAAATACAAAACATATTCCTATACCATAAAAAACAATTACATTAGCATATGAATAGTCAATTGGTCACATGGTGATTGATCCAATGTCAAATACATATGATTGATAGAACTAAATTGATATAATCTATTTACATAATAAGGTATTGATCACAAAATTGAGTGATTATCTAGTTCCATCATAAAACCGTATTGATCACTTAAGAAGGATTACACTTGATCCTGTCAAAGTTTCATGAACTGATAGACATGGTAATAGTCCAAATAAATTAGTAAAAACAAGATAGAGACATATTGATTAATTAAAGTTGCATAATAGGTGTTTCCTCCTATGCCGGCATGTGTTCATGAGTTCATTGCGTTTATTTAGCGAGCACATCATTGGTTTGTGTATAATAAAATATTTTTCTGCGATACACAAATTACAGAGTTTATTGGATGTTGAGTATGAATTTGCTCTGCTTACTATTTTCCATGTTATAGAGAATGGTATGTTTGTGTCCTTTAATTTCCATATATGGTCACTGAGGGTGGTTGCAAATCGTTTCGATTTGTATTTGAAAGTGGTCATATGTCCGGAATATCTGCTTTTGAAAGTGTTCTCAGTGAGACCAATGTATGTGTCCTTATTCATGTTATCATTCCTAGTAACGGTAGCTTGGTATATAACACCAGTGGTAAGGCATTTGTTTTGAAGGGGGCACTGGAGTTTATCACGGCATGTATAAAAATATATTTATACATATCGTTTCTAGTCTTTTATGAAAACAAACCACATTGGTAATACACTGGTGAATCTAATATTATAGTTTGCTCATAACATTATTATTGATACATACATGTTTGTACTAATAAACATTATATAAATATTATACATGGAATTCTGCAATAACATCTGTTCAAATGATTATTTAACAAGTGGATGTTTAATGAAATGTTGAAATGATGTAACGATCACAATACTTTTATAAGGGCAATCAACTACGACAATCGAATTTCTTACAATCATTTGAAGACCCAGTGATAACCTCACAGTGTGAAATACGAGTGAGATTGGCACAACTGAAAGTCAACATCCGCTTTAAAATGTTTGTATGTATCATATAAAAGTCCCTGTATTATAGTGTATTGCTATTGGTGTTGAATTTTTACAATGTAAAAATTGTGATGTTTCAATATTTTTGAATATTCATTCTTTACTGAGTACTTGAAAACTACGCGTAACTTCACTTACAAATGTGATTATATGCATCCAATTATGCTCTTGTTAAAATTAAGAACTTCTTATTGTTTAATACCTAACAGACTAATATCGACTACTTATATTATTATAATATCGAATTTTAGCCACTGTTTTATTCAGTGTTTAGAGTCCTGCATATTCGTTAATGTATGCCATTTTATTTTGTGTTTCGGTTCATTTTTCTATTACTTGTGTCATTTCGCCTGAACATAGTGTTAGGTGTGTCATATTCTAATGTCATGGAAATAATGTTCTACAGTATATCCAGATTTTATAGCATTCTATCGGTTTGCATAGCTTTAACTCATTTGTCTTGCTTTTTTCGTTGTAAATAGTCTTTTTCTTTAATTGTGACTTCTGATATTTGTACTACCACGTATATATTTTTGCCTTACAATTATGTTATGTTATCCAACTGACAATCGCATGAGGTTTTTTTCTCTTTCAAGTTTTATGATGTTCCTTTTTTTTTAATGTGCATTTGTATTCCTGTTCTATATATAACAGGTGTTATTGCTTGCCGTATTATACAGGGGTGTTATGTAGTGTCATGATAATGAAATGTTGTACCTTTTTACTTTATTCAACTATTCTGGCTGATGTTTAATTCAGTGTTACATTTAATTCATTTCGTTTTTTGAGATCCATGATATTTCTTCTAGTTATTGTCAATGAATCAATTTAGTCAACGCTTGCCTTAACAAAGTGTAATGTATGTCATCAGGCAGGTGTTATTTAAATGATATTTTACTATTCCATACGATTACGTATTAAACTATGTTTGTTTCATATTCATTTTCCTCAGTACATTTCTTTCTCAGCTTTACATTACGGTTATTTTTATTATTTCAATACATTTGTTACACGTACTTCTGGTATTATTATTCTGTGTTATTACTTGTCTTTAAAAGGCGTCAGCTCTGATACGGTGTGTCTGTGTTTAAAAGAAATATAAATGTTCTTCTTTTGATTACAACAATTCCCCACTACTATCGTAGTCCAATTCTATAATTAAAATAAATCGTTTACACCGAACTGATCCAAATTTGGTATCCATTAAATAAGATTATAAGCAATAAATAGCTGATGGTAAAGCTAAAAGATAATTTCCTGATTACTACTTTAAAATTTTCATTATCAACTTAAGGAATGAACTGGTTATTACAAAGTTATACATTTTAAAGGGCCGTATTCTCGAACGATGTTTAACGCTAATCAGAGTTTAAATCGCCATTTAAACGATGATTAAAATAAACGTAATTCTCAAAGAGTAATTAAATACAATCACTGTTTAAATTCTAACCACATGACGTTAAACTCCTCTAAAATGCGTTTAATACTAAACTAAGTCAGGAGGTAGTTTAAGGTGTGTTTCAAATTTTATTTTCATCTTGTGTCCGACAACTTTATAGGTTCTTTAAGCTTTACAAATGTAATAATATTAATGAATAATGATTGAAGATGATAATATGATTGCAACGACATGCCATTGTGAAAAATAAGTACTCAAAACGTGTGCTTACGATAAATAAATATTGAATTACCATATAAACACTGTAAATGACTAGGGACCTTCTACTTATACCAATACTTATAGGTCACTAGTGCATATCTTTTACGTCCACAGTTCAGTGGATGATATTTATAGGTTTTAAATACCGTTGTTTATCAGATGCGCCATTTAAATATTTCACGGGCATCAGATTTTAACTAATCGCATTTTATGTCTAACCAACGTTTAGATAAACATCGTTCGAGAATACGGCCCTTTTTTATGTTTTTATGTTTTATTTCGTCTAAAAGTTTAAAATACTATGTATAGTGTACTCTGAGTTGTTTCATGTAAAATAAATATGTCTTTTCACATTTATTCCAATATATCAAGTATATTATTGATTACATTTATCGTTCATTCCTTTCAGGGACGTAATTACGACAACTTATGCATTCAGTAATTTCGTGAATGTACAATTACTTGTTTTTATAAGCAATGATGCAGTGTGAATAATAATTGCATTTTTCTCACTCTAAAAGCGTACAGAATAGAGATGTGGCTTTAACATTAAGCAAATTAATGTCATTTAGATGTAGTTGCCTTTACATTAAAAACGCCGTTTGTTGCGACACTTGAATAAAATGAACATTATTGAAATATTTTATTTATTTATTAGAAATAAATAATGCACAAATGGTCGACAAATTTCAACCAACCGTTGCATTCTCCATTAAACCATACATTTTGACACCGTATAAGTTGCGTGGGATAGATTTTCTTCTTTGTTTGTCAGTATCGTGTATATGATATTACACCTTAATAGTATTCTATTTAAGTCTTAGTTGCCTTTACGTTAAATTACCCAATTTTATACTCATCTTGTTTTATGCAGGTAAACAGACCATCTTAATCAAATATTTATAATAATAATGATAATAATAAGGGATTTAAAAGCGCACTAAAGCGTGCACAAGGCGGTCTCTAGGCACTAAAATACCATGAAGTTTCATTTTCTGCTGGGTATTTTTTCCCCTTCATAATTTGACCCTTTTTGAGTGACTTTGATGCATTGGATCTTTTGGATACAACTAGTAATATCTACTTTATTGACGTTTAAAACTATTAAATCAGCTTTGTAGTTTATGTAGGCCCTATACAACCATTGAACTTGCTATCAAAATGACACTTTTCTACCTTGATTAATAATTTATTTTTTCTTTTGAAAGCACACAATTATCCATCAAGTGCCCCTCTTCATTGTTCTATGTCTCTTTTAGTTTGAAAGGCTGTGGAATATTGTAAAATCAACAAAATAGACAATAAAAAATTAAGAAATAATAGTTCTGCCATATACTAAACAGTGCAATGTGTTTTAGTGGTGACACGGATGATGTCATCAATGATTGTTGATTGGACAACCAATGCTGACAGTGTTTTCACCAGGGTGGATTGATTAATGGGTGGTTGATTGATTTTATGGGTAATTATTGATAGTTGTGCGTTTGAAGCTTCTCACTGGTCGTGTAATTTTGGTTTTCTAATGTGTTACAAGAATTCCAGAAATCATTTCCTTTGCCCTTTAAGTATTTTCTATTTCTTTTGTTTGTTTTGCTTATATAGGCCTTAACAAGGGGTAATCGTGATCAGGCCTTACTGGCCTTTTGATTACTCCTCCATATAATGTTTCTCTTGTTACATTGTTTTTATTTTATGTTGTTTGTATATATTGTAGTTTTATTATACATGTACATGTTATATATGGAAATAAAGTTGATATTGATATGAATACAAAGTATACTGAACGTCTACGAAAAATACTAATTAAATACAGCAAAATACAGAAACACCAAAATTAATACTACTACAGAGAATACAATGCAAATCAAAAATATAAAAAGTACAAACAAATAATATACAATTAAAAAGGTTTCAAAAACCATATAATACTGCAAGGGGAAATTAAATTACTCTATCTTAAATACTATGTTAAATATCAGGGTATACCAAGTTAACGAAATGTTTTGTGTTTGTTACCGTCTCTTTCGATATTACGTATTTTGGATGCACAGGTTTGTTTTTGACTGAAACCAAGCGTAAAGTTACATTTTCCTACTCAAAATCACACTTTTATAATTAAAATAATATGTACTTCTTAAAATAAATAGATATACGAGCGTACCTTTCAGGTCATGGTCATAAACTATGCATATAGTTTTGTAAACGATACAATGCTTAGAAAATAAATAACAGTTAAACCATCTATTTATATATCACTGAAAGCACTTATTAACAGAATCAAGAATTTAACCGTGAATTTGAACACACACTAGGGGCTACAGACATAGAATGTAGAAGAGTTACTTCAACAGACTTTAATTTTAGCTTGCAGGAACGACTTACAAGCTTTTCATGATAGCTTTTCAACCGACTGCAGATTTTCTTTAGATTTGTTCACTTTACTCTAAGATACATGATTTAAATGTGTTGAATTAAATGTGACATTTTTAAACTAATCACTCTCTCACTTAAGATATCAGTAACTTAAATTTTATCAAGTGTCATAGAGTTCGTTTTAGACACAGACAAAGATGTGATAAATATTTTTAAATTATTTAATAAAAGAATTCACAAATCATTCAAATATATCACATGACCATATGCCAAAAAGATGTTGGGTAAATAAGAGATTTTTTTTTTTTTGCAATTTGATGATAGAGTCAATTTCAGTTCGTAAATGTGTTTTTAAACATAGTCATGGTGTAATATCGTATTAATTTGGTATTATACGGCCGCATTAATTAAAACGTGTGTACTCGCCGAATTGCAAAATAATAATAATCAAGTGCAGTAATCAATGAATCGTTGGTATTAAGCATGTAAAAATTATTGATTAACAAAAGTAATAATTAAGGGTCTTCTAATTACTCATACTCACTTCTCTTCATTAGGCGAGTGAAGATACTCGCAGCTTAAATCGATACAGTAACTGTTAATTCAATACCAAATTTACACTAGATTATGACGTCATGCTTTTTAACCGTTACAGGTCAAGTCAGGGGTTAAATGAAATAACAAGTAGTGTAGAATAAAAGAGTTGTGTAAACTTGTTGTTTATTATAGTCCAATAGTAGTGAATGCAA
>JXSR01S019228.1:1969-16612 GCA_000969725.1 Ophiothrix spiculata | reverse complement strand
TTTGGATGGGGAGGTACTGTCAACAAGGGAAGCAAGATACATGTTTTTGGCAGATTTGAGCTGATTAGAAACCCTATTTCTGAGTTTCTGATATCTTTCATAGAACTTAATTTGTTTAGTGGATTTCCATTTTTTAAACAATTTGTGTTTCTTTCTTATTAGTTTACGCAAATCGAGGGTTAGCCAAGGTGGATTTTTGGCACTACAACGAATAGTTTTCTTAGTAATACATTCGCTCATAATTTGCATGAACTTGCCATGGAAACTTTTCCAGGCAGTATCAACATTGTGAGTATGATCAGGTCTGAGTGATGAGAGTAAATGGTTGGCTTTTTCCCAATCAGCAGAAGAGTATTTCCAAACAATACGGCTAAATTTTTGGACAGAGTTTGGTTTAAAATCCACACTAAATTGGAGTAAAGCATGTTTGCAACGACCTATAGGAGAGAGGTATTGCAATTTATCAACAGAAGTGAACTCGTTTGTATAAATATGGTCAAGAATCGATGGTTTACCATGACCATACCATGTAGGATGAGTAACAAGCTGATTAAGATTGAAACTAGCCTGAAAATCTGAAAGTTCATCAAACAAATAATGTTGAGGATCAAGCAGGTCTATATTGAAATCTCCCATCAGAACCAGCTTAGTTCTTGGAGAACAAGTCTGGTTCAGAATGGAAAGAGATGTTAACAATTGAGGAAGGGTATTAGTATGACGATATGGTGGGCGATAGTATATGCCAATAACAATATCAACACCTTTAGATTTACATTTGACCCATAAACTTTCACAGTCGATATTGTTGAGTTGTGAGCAGGGAGATGGATCAAGTGACTTATGAATCATAAGACAAACCCCACCACCACGCTTATTACTACGATCATTTCTGAAAATGCAATAGTCTAAATTATAACAGAGTTCAGAGTCAGTAATATTTTCATTTAACCAAGTTTCACTAATTCCCACTATTTGGGGAGTAGAGTCAATTGAGTCCATTATAGAGAACAGATCATCGATCTTGTTGGATATACTGCCAGCATTTAGGAGTAAAACAGATGTCTCAAAAGGCGAAGACCTTCCACCACCATCACTGGGTTCGGATACACTTGAAGATGTAGATCTTGAGCAATCCAGGGTGTTATCTTCAGCAACAAAAGAGTCAATGGTAGATTGATGTGAGAACAGGGAAGCATTGGTAAAAGGGAGACTTGTCAGCGTGCAAGAGGGACATTGAACATCAGGAAAAAACGTTGCACGTTGATGTAAAGCATATGTAGAGAGTCCGGAGCATTTTAGATGAATGGGTTTGTCACAGTTGTTACAAGAAAGTTGCCTTTGGTTAATACGGACAACTTTACCACAGTATGCACAAGTTGCAGAAGGGCCGGGATTAGGTTGATGATAAGAAGTTGAAACGTTGCAGTAGAGTTTGCATAATACTGAATGCGAGATGTTGAATAATGCGAAGAAGTGCATTTCTTGGCATAGTCATTTATTGGCACATGTGCTAAAGATGGCACAACAGGTGTGCTATGGTGTAATAAACTAGATGAATGTTCACCAAAATGTTGGTCTGGTGGATGACAAAAGATTGTCACTGTCCATAGGATAGCAGCAGCAATTAGATTGCCCCATAAAAGGGACACTTTACAAGTTGTTATAGATTGCATTGTTGAGATTGAGATAATTACAGATGTAATTAGTCCAGTTTAACAATAAATCCAGTATTGATCCAGGATGAGCCAGTGATAGAGGTAGTTAGCCCAGTACTGTCTTGCTCAAGGAAATAATCCGTTAACCGTACCAGGCTTGGACTCGTGACGTACTCATTCGGAGTCCTGCGCTGTTTCACTAGACCACACGAGCTCATATAAGGAACAAATGTACAATCCTGAGTACAGGTTTAAAACCAAACCGGTATTTAACCGCTAGAAATTGGTTGTTCTGTGCAGTAAAATGCCTGTACGTTTTGTAGTTCCCTAAAAGCAACATCTTGCGATCCGTGAGGTGTTAAAAAGTTGCTTAGTTAAACCACAATTTCATTCACGGTTTTAGGACTTACAGATTTCGATTCTTCTTTTCAGACCAAAAAAATAATCAAGTGGGATTACTTTTACCGAGATGTATTTCTCACTCCAAGGCGCTAGCGGTTAGTTTAACTCGTGTAAAGTAAAAAACCCATCCTTTTCGAATATGTTTTGGGTGTATTATCCTTGTAAAATACGAGTTGGGAATAAATTAATAATACACATTCAAATGGTCTAGTTCTTAAAAACTCATGATCTTTGTTTTTATTCGTCGTATTGATTAAAGACCGACGTTTCATTTGATGCAACATCCTGCAAAGTTAGCATAAAGATAACACTTACCTATAGTTACAATCAAGTACTTGCAATCCATTTTTGTGAATATCTCTAGGTACTAAATCTGAAGATGCAATAATACTTCACGCAGGTAAATTCGATTAAGAAGGCTAAATGTAATTACACGCTCGATTAAAATGTTGTTGCATAGAGCTAAAAGCATATTTCTGAGTCTGCTATGCTTTACATTGTTTTAATACTATAAGACTTATAGCAGTTGAATAGACCTTTTTCTACTTCATGTAGAAAATGTGTATCGATTTAATGGAAATCTAAACACTCTACATTATTCAAAAGCGGATGGATTCATATAATACAATAATGTTGTTGGTAATTTTAACCATAACTAATAATTGCAATTATCGAAATAAAACAATCAAATGAAAACGAATTAATTGTTATGTTCTTAAGAGATTCCCAAATCCTAAAAGATTTATAACGTTTGAGTCATCGGGGATTAATCTACTTTAAATATGTGCATGTTGTAATATAATCAGGCACTGTTCACATTGGCTGCTAAAGGAGCTAAAATGATGCACTTACAGTGACTGATTTTAATTCAACTAAGTTCTTTCGGATACATGGTCAACAAAATCTGATGTGTAAATTCATGATGTAAATCGAAGTGTTAAGGGTGTTTTAAGCACGCTTAAAGGAAACGAAATTAGAACGCTGTTATATCCAATGTTACCGGTTAAGATGAGCACGGTTTAAATGTAAGCTTTCAATAAGATAGTATTAGGAAGCACGAAAATGGACATCATAATTTGCCTTAACGACCTTAAGTTAAACACGTTCTGATGTGTGTTTGAATTTCAGATGCAGTTCCTCTTTGTGTTATATTTATTGGCTTTTAAAGCCAAGATAAACACACGCGACTGAGAGTTATTATAGCGACATCAATGTAGGGGAGACTAGGGCTATTATAGACTCTTTTAAGTTTCCTCCTATCATATTCAGATTCAGATTTAATTTATTTCAATATCATGAACATGAACAGATAACAAAAACAATGAAAGTAAATTACACAATGATATTGGGGACATAATCGGAAGTCCGAAGAGTCCTCAATTGATTATGCCCCTGTACAATCGGATTACAAAAAAGAAAGTCTGCACAAGAAACGTAAATAACACAAGACAATACCCAAATACAAATAGGATTTGATATAGAAGGAGATTTCAAAAAATGAACTTCTTACAGATATGCCCAAATATTCATCTAATACTTTGATAAAAAGTATGATTTCAATTTTTTATTTTTTTTATTTTTACAGTTTCGGATTGCTTTAGCTATATCTCATTAAAACAAACAGTAAGGAACTACAAAGTAAAAATAATTACTCATATCGTGGTAAAAAGGGAACCCGCGTCTTCTTTGTAAACTTAACCTCTACTAGAATCGGCAGTGGTAAAAGTTTACCATGGCTTGCCATGTTTACCATGCCGATGGTAGTTTATTACCAAAAACAGGGCAATTGTTTACCATTTTAGTAGAGGTTAAGTTTACACAGAAGACGCGAGTTCCCTTTTTACCCCGATATGAGTAAATTTTTTTTACTGTGTAGTTATGTTACCATATTTACCTTAATATTGAATATTATCAAATAAAAATACTTACATTAACTTATCTAATTTGCATACAAATTTACATAAAAAAATGAAATCACAGGGTTCACAAAAGCCCCACTATGTGAGGTTATTGTGATCTCACGTAAAGATTCACTTTGAACATACAAATGTCATTGATATTGTTCAGTTTTTGCCCTGTTTTATTATATACTTTATAACATTCGTTTAAATCATTCTTATATAATTTGAGGCGCATAATATTAAACAGATTTAATGCACAATATATTATTTCACCCTTTATTCAGGACGGAGTCACAATTGCACCTGCAGATTTCACATTTTGATTTCCACTTAAAAAAACATCAAGAGAAAATGCAAGGTTTCTGCAAGTAATTTTGATAATCATGTTGGAATTCATTGTGGCATTTTGAAAAGCCCATCTTTGTAGTTTGTACCTTACAGTACTATTAGATAAAAGTATAAAATAGATCACTCTTGTACTTTATTTCCCATTTCGAAAGGCCACATAAAGCAAGCATGACACCCGATACGCAATTACGTTACAATCATATTCATAACACTAATCTCGAAACACATTTTAACAGCATTATGTCTGTCAAATTATTGGCGGCACGTTCTGTTACAATTTAATACTATTTGATACCATTGGTATTTTAAAAAAATATGGTATATGTTATAACCTAGCATATAACAGTTTATTAACCGTTTAGCTATCTTAAGCAGTGTTGCCCGTTTGTGATAGAGAAATCTCTCCTTTGTAAGTACCATGAAAGAAGACGCTCGCTGCATGAAATTCTTTATGGAATGCGTCTTAAATGGAGTAACAGCAGGTTTTCCGCAATCTACCTTCAGATGGTATTCAACCATGTAATAGTGGGGAAAAAAACATCGCAATGGAGTCCGTCACTCAGTGTTAATTTTGCTATAATCGTCTGTAATTTTGGAAACCTCATTTAGTATATAACTATAATGTATAGTTTATGAGATGCCTTCCAAAATATAAAAGGTGTTTTTGTTTTCTTGTTTCTAATGATTTTTTAATGAATAGTATATGCAGAATGAAAGCTAACTGGAAATATATGTTTTATAGGGAAAGGTTTAAGTCCTTTTTATTTAGTAGGCGTATCGTCATTCACAACCGTGTTTCAATAATGAAAACTTATATCATAACTTTGCAGTCATGGAATTTTCATTTTGATAAGGTCTGTCTTTAATATGTAAATAGATAACAATTTCCGGCGACATTACCTGGAATCATTTTTCATGTCGATGTTATCTAGAAAATCCATAGCACTTTGTCCTTAGATTTTAGCAGTTATGTTTCCTATAATTTATTTATCAGAGCAATTTTTGCATGGTTAAATATTGCACAAATGAGTATCTAAAAGACATATAATATGAACATTCGTCAGATATTTGTACAAATATATATATACTTCTTATGAACGCAGTACGAACGTCGTACGAACCTCATTCTTAAAAGATTCGTACGGATCTTCTGTTCGTATGAACATTATGACCATAGCTTAAAATATATAATTTATACATGCCTTCCAAAATATAAACAGTGTTTTTGTCATCTGTTCTCTTTTTCCAATGTTTTTATGAATAATATTTGCATAACGAAAGATAACTGGAATATGCCCTTTAGTAAAGGGTTAAAGTCCTTTTTATTGGTGTTGTCATTCACAACTGTGTTTCAATACTGTATACTTATATAATAACTTTGCAGTCATGGAATTTTTATTTTGAAAGGGTCTGTCTTATGTAAAAGAATACAATGTCCGACGACATTACCTGGGATCATTTTTTTGTCGATATTATCAAGATAAGATCCACCTTGTCCTTAGCAGTTACGACTCAAGAGGTCAGTAACGTTTCCTATAATTTGTTACATAAATTATTGCAATTTTCACTGCGTTTTCTAGATACACGTGTAAACAAACCACGTGTACACCTTATGTGAAAGTCATGTTCAGCAAACGTATGTGGTACTGTTAACATGGTTAATCCGATATTTCAAGTTCAAATAAATTCGTTTTAGGTCAAAATAATATCATCGTCCTGGGGCAAATATCAGTCATTGATAATTTGGTAAATGTCGTTCACAAGTCGTCACCAACCCCCTTCTACCATAATCTTTGACGACCCCCATACCCAAACGACACCCCTTAAATACACCCCACGTACGTCAAAAATTGCTTAATGGATGTAAAAACAATAACATATAATAAGTATTTGACGCAGTTTATTCGGCACAAGAAGCTGTTTTTGAAACATCAAGGAGGGTTGCAACACCCCCCCCCCCCCCCCCGGAAGACCAGGGTTGAAACAATAAGAAGAGGTATAGTTGACCCCGGTATTTGAGTAAAGAAACATTCCAGGGGTAACAACCTTTCTTTGAAGTGGGTGTTATACCTTCAATTATAACCGGGATGTCTTAGTATTGTTTTCAACCTGCCAGTAGCATGAACTGCATCTGAACTATTTATATAATAACTTTGTATTATAATTCAATTATGTCCGTCTTATGTAAAAATTATTATATCCGTATAAATAGTTCAAAGTATCTAGTTGATTTAACTAAGGAGCATATTCAATTTCCTCGTATCCTGACTTAACCTAAGGACAGCGTTTTTGTTTACGTCATCAAAATAAAATCAACCTTGGCCTTGCTGTCATGACTATAAAGTCCGTTCAAGAAAACAGTAATAAATTGTATAATTTCTTACATAAACCATTGCTGCATTCATTGCATCCTTTAGGTACACGTGAAAACAAAACACGTGAAGATCCTAGTTGAGATGGTCAAACAATTAGATATAATAGATCCCAGAGCACTACTAGTTCTGTTGAGCTAGGGGCCGCTTCATAACTCGAACGACGGCCGAACCACTCGTTACCGGCGGTTTTGGATGGTTTTCATTGTTTAGAACAATACAACCGCCAGTTGAGTTTTATAAGCGACCCCGTACTTGATTTTCATGTTTCTATTGTGTTTTTATGTCAAAAATATTATCAATTACATGGATTCAGTGTCGACTTTCATTTAAGTTAGTATGTCAAGGGCGGATAATTTTGAACTTTCGAAATAAACATTTTATTACTGCATCTCTTATCTTTCATGAAACACGTACTCGTGAAAAAAAAAGCTTGAGCCTGCTATTTGAAGATTTGGATGGTCCGGGGTCTCTTTTAAAGCAAATCTGCATGATCTTACATTTTCCCGGGTAGAGCATATGTTTTATTCTATAGTCCAAGTATCAAGGTCTTGCGAGTCTCTTTCAATCTGGCTTGGAAGGTCAGGCCATCAGGAACGAATTAGATGGTCAACATACTTGAAACTATTGGTCACAGAATCACTTGAAGCATTATTGACAAAGCCAATAAAGGTGATAGGGCCAAACGTGGTACCCATGTCAAAGTTTTTTACTCAAATACAGCAGGGTTATACCGCACACGCTGACGACGTGCAGTGAGAAAGTGTGTAATCTAGGAAAGATTTCGCTTCTATCACCGAGCAATTTGATACTACCAAACTGGATATGGTCGATCAAGCCGACAATATTTTCAAGTTTCCACTTACAAAACCTTCACATACTACCAACAGGTATGCTACTGATATTGAAAATGTAAATATTAATTTGTTCATAAAACAAACATTGTATACAAGGAAATCAAATAAAGCTGGACTTGAACTTCCCGGGGAGTAGCAATATTATATCCCTTTGATTGCTGCTGGATTGGCCCATTGGTAAACATTAATTTCAATTTGGACCTGCACGTGTTTTGCTTCCACGTGTATCTAAAAATTCAGAGAAAGATGTAATGGTTTATGTAACTGATTATACGAAACTTTGCTGACGTCTTGAGTAATTACAGCCTGGGCAAGGTGGAATTTATCATGAAATGGCGTAAAAAAGAAAACTGTCCTCATGTAATGTCATAGTTAATATTATGGTCACACGAAAATGTGATCTGATTCAGTTAAATCAACTAGGTACTTATATAATAATTATACGTCGGACATTGCCAATATTAGCTAGGTTGCGCAAACTGTCGTTCGGTCAAACCGAACGGAAAACTGGACAACGCCATTCAAAACGTGCATCCATGCATTGAATGTCTCGTAAGCCATAACGCGTATACAGCAATGTTTCCACTGTTTCATATTGCAATGAACGATTAGATCATTCAATTTATTCATGATTATTTCATATTTGAATGAAACTTGTGTCATTCAAAATTTACAGGCATCTAAATTAATGTTCACTCATAATGTACAATGACTTTTTCTATTCAATGTTGCATATTTGCACAGATATCTAGCGATTAATTTGGAGCTTTTGCATACGTGAATTGAACTTTTCTGATTTCCCATTCACTTGCATGGTTAAGATTCTCGTCCAAAACATCAGATTGCGCAAGGGAATTTCTGATGAAATTGAACCGTTTACACGTACACACCTGTAAAGCAGCAGTAACAAAATGAAGCTGTGATTGATAGGTATACTACGCCTACTGCAAAGGTCTTTCATTTTTGACCGAATGCTGCTCTAATACTCTGCCCTCTATTTGTAAACAATGAAAAAAAAAACATGTTAGTCACTTGCATTTGAATAGGTCTATCTTGTTTTCCCGCGACTACGTAGTCTTTTACAACTATTTACCCTTAAACATGACACGATGGTGACAAACATACACTTAAGGTAGACTTGGTTAAGTCCTTTGGGTGTCCCTTTATCTTTCTTTGGCTTGGGATGGTAATCTTATTTCTAAAGTGTTCCCCCATTTGTTAATGTTTGTTTTGAATTTTAAATTTCTTTTCTTTTTTTATTTTAGATTTAGATTTAGATTTAAATTTTCATTTTTTTTTTAAATTTCAGTTTGTATAGTTTTTAATATCGAAGGTTAGATGCCATTTTCCATGTTTTATTTTTGTATACTTCTTTTTCCATTTTCATCAACACCATGAAGATTCCCAAAATAAAACTACATATTGCCTTTAAGATAACAGCATTATGTAATATGTTCTTATATACATACATCAAGAGGCTTGTCAAGTTTATCCATTTCCTGGGTCAAAGTCATTCCAAGTCCAACTACTTTAATACTTCAAGGTCCTAACTAACTGTATCAAAATTATTTATCCACATACTACCAGTTCAACCTTTGGCCAGCTAGTAGATTTACACTTTCATGGAATACTATAAAACAAGGGGAGAGGAAACTTTTTCATGGAATACTATAGACTACATGTACAAGGGGAGAGGAAGAAAACTTGTTAAACATTAGGCCTATGCTTTTACCATCAAAAGCCTGCCATGGGCCTCAAACTGAGGCTACACTTAAGGGGAGAAGTGCACTAAAAACCATTTCTGAAACTATAAATGCTAGGGATTTCAGCTTCAACAACCATTATCAAAAAAAATAAAGAGAGAATAATGCACAAAATTGCCTCAATTGCATATTTAATTGGCGGCCATTTTAGATTGTTGGTGTCGGATTTGAAAAGGGCAAAGGTACACAACCATAGAAAGAAAAAAGGAAAACTAAAAAAATGCGAAATTTAACTTTTTTCTTATTACTTAGTCATTTTGGATAAAAAAACGCAACGTATGCATAAAAATGCAACGTATTCAAAAACGAACAAAAATATCTAAAATCTAACAGGTTTTTTTAGTTTAAGTTTTCCTTCTCTCTTTCATTTAAAAAACAAAAAAGTCTCTAGCATCTACGGTTGTGTATATTTGTCTTTTTGAAATCCGACAACGTAAATCCAAGATGGCTGCCACATATTTTTGCATTTTTCTCTTTTTTAATTTTGGTTGTCATGTACCCCAAATTGAAATCCCTGACATATTTTAGTTTAAAAACGACTTTTTAATGCACTTCTTCCCTTAATGTTTGGGCAGCCAACCGTTTTTTGCTCCATTGAGAGCTTTTTTCAAAAGCTTCATTAGGCTCAGGCGTAATTGGCTGTGTCCAATACTATAGAAGGACGTACACAGCGACGCGGGCAGATTATAACTTCAATAGGCAAAACATTTTTGGACAAAGTAAACGAAAACCTAGGGTAGGAGTTGCATTAACAAACAATGGGACCCTGCACTCTGTATTTGTGTTTACACTGTCCAATAAATGTTTGTTTGGCCTATTGTAATGAACTGACCGAATGAGCATTAATTTCAACGATATTGGCAAGCAACAACAAAGGATAATGTTATGCAACCGTAGCGAAAATGTGTTGTTTTCTTTAGCGTACTATTGCAGTCATGCATGTTTAAGATATTTATCTGTACTTCCGAACATAAAATGAAGCTCAAGAGTTTAAATACTGGTAGTTATAATCAAAAACAGACATTTAGTCTGTTCAAGTTTGTCGTAAGTTATCTCATTAAAGGACGCAGAATTTAGTTTACATTTGTAAACTAAATCGTAAAAGACAAAAGAAGTATCTAATTAATTTTACCGCACAAAAGAGGCCTGTCAATCAAAGTATAGGATAGGCTATTGCGTTCGACGAAAGCAAAAACGTCTAGAGGTTTCAATTTTGCTTTTTATCGTGTAAACACAAACGGATTGTTAAGGATTGCAATTTCTCAAAACATCCTGTTTTATATTTCTTCCTGGCTCTAAATTTTATCTTTGAGTTGAAACTTACAGAACATGTTAGAATTGTTGATTCCTTCATTTATTAGCAAAAAACCACGACAAAAATTGGACATTTAGAAATTTTATAGCGATTTTTTGAAAAAGTGGCAATTTTTGCCAAAAGTCGATTTTTTTTTAGGTACGGAAATACTTTGTGACGTCATAAACACGTAACGCCTCCACTGATTTTCATGATCTTGGTATCAATGGAAAGAGGAGACCCTAGCCTATACTATAGTATCACTCAATATTACTTTTGGCGGTCCCAAGTTCAAAATCACAGGCGGGTGGTAACCACTCCCCCTTAGGAAGACGTGTTACAGAAACAGGCTTAGGAAGACGAGGGTTATAGGGGGGTCGTTTGGGTATGGGCTCGTCAAAGATTATGGTAGAAGGGCAGCCGCGGATCTAGGGGGGGTGGGTGGAAGGGGCAGGCGTCCTCCGTAAAATCAGCCTAATTTTGGTCATGTTTTTGTTATAAAAGCTGAAAAACACACTCTCCGCTCCTTGTAAAATTCAGATCTTAGATCCGCGACTGGAAGAGGGTTGGTGACGACTTGTGGGCGACATTTACCAATGACTGATATTTGACCCAGGACGATGATATTATGTTGACCTAAAACACATTTTACGAACACAATTTCATTTGAACTTGAAATACCGGATTAACCATGGTAACAGTGTCACATACGTTTGCTGAAGATGACTTTCAAATAAGATGTACACGTTGTTTTGTTTACACGTGTATCTAAAATCGCAGTGAAAGTTGCAATAATTATATATCAAATTATAGGAAACGTTACTGACCTCTTGAGTCGTAACTGCTAAGGACAAGTGTGGATCTTATCTTGATAATATTGACAAGAAAACTGATCCCAGGTAATGTCGTCGGACATTGTCATCTTTTACATAAGACAGACCCTAACAGAATGAAAATTCCATGACTGCAAAGTTATTATATAAGTAAACAATATTGAAACATGGTTGTGAATGACGACACCACGCCTACTAAATAAAAGAGGACTTTAACCTTTAACTGTAGATAATATTCAGTTATCTTTCGTTATGCAAATACTATTCATAAAAACATTGGAAAAAGAGAACAGACAACAAAAGCACTGTTTATATTTTGGAAGGCATGTATAAACTATAGGTCTTTTACATAAGACAGACCCTATCAAAATGACTGCAAAGTTATTATATAAGAAACACGGTTGTGAATGACGACACCACACCTATTAAATAAAAAGGACTTTAACCCTTTCCTATAGAGCATATTCCAGTTATCTTTCGTTATACAAATACTATTCATAAAAATATTGGAAAAAGAGAACGGACATCAAAAACACTGTTTATATTTTAGAAGGCATGTATAAACTATATATTTTAAGATATGGTTATAATGGTCGTACGAACACAAAAATCAAGAATGAGGCTCGTACGACGTTCTTGATTTGGGTGAAATGATACTCTCTCTGGGACCCTAAATCTACCATATCTGTTTGAATGGATACCCTATCCTATGTTTCCAGGTATTTGAAGCACCTTTATTGACAATTTAAGGCACCTGAGTAACTACGTTATAATGCTACGATATTTCATTATGTGTTTTGTCCCCAGGATGGGGGTATTTGGTATTCTGACTGGGTAACCCCCTGAGTTACCAAAAAGGTGAGACCTTAACAGGTCTCGAGACTTGCAATATATAGTGTATCAAAATTGACATGGTACTCTGCAAGTCTCACATAGGGTATCAAATTTGTCTTTTAAGTCCCTGATAGGGTATCAAGGGTATCAAACTTAGAGAGATTGCCAATGAAAGTGTTTCAAATACCTAGTAACAATTCTTAAAAATGTTTAAATGGTGTACATTTTAACAGTTCTTGTAATAAATATTTCGACACATTTGCGTATAGTCTCAGATAGGGTATTCATTCGAACAGGTATGGTTTCGGATAGTGTATCCATGCGAACAGATATGTTAGATTTATGGTCTTAATTTTTCCAATATTTGGTCTCACATCGGATCATCTTCGGAACCGGTGGATGATTTGGATGATTTTTGCGCGTTATAAGAACGCTTAATTGTTATTATTATTATCTTATCTTGATAACATCGACGATAAAACTGATCCCAGGTAATTTCGCCGGAAATTGTTATCTTTTTACATATTAAAGACAGACCTTATCAAAATGAAAATTCCATGACTGCAAAGTTATTATATAAGTATACAGTATTGAAACATGGTTGTGAATGACGATAAGCCTACTTAATAAAAAAAAAGACTTTAACCTTTCCCTATAAAACATATATTTCCAGTTAGCTTTCATTCTGCATATACTATGCAATAAAAAAAAAACATTGGAAAAGACAACAAAAAACACCTTTTATATTTTAGAAGATATCTTATAAACTACCCTATTCACTCGTCTAATTCAACTATTTTCCATCTGACAATCTCCTTAAATTAACAAAATCCCCATTCCAAAAGTTTGGCAAATAGTCATACAATTATTTTAACAATTTTTGGCACACTAGTATGAAAGTGCTCAACTGTAACGTGATCTAAATTCCGAAAATGAGTAGTTGAATTGGACAAGTGGATACGGTATATGAAGAGTTGACTTGCAAAACGGCTTGTATCCATTTTGCACTTTTCGAGAAAAGGTAACTTGACAATTGATTTTTTGCTGAAAATGAATGTAAACTGTTTTGCAGGGAAACTCATCATATTTCAACTTAGGAACCACCCATCTTCCAAATGTTTGCAAAATGTCTTTTTCAATTCTAAATTCGGCTATGAGATACTTTATAAATACCAAATTTCAACATCAGGTTATGTTTAATAAAAAAGTTACCATATATGGGTAGTATGCCCTTTTATGCCCAAATATGGTCATACAATATCCATATTTGGGCATAAAGAAACATTTTCGGGATTTTAACCCTGTAAGCAAGATTTTTTCAACAAATATTTTTGCTGATGAAGGTCTCTAAGAATCTATCAAGATGAGTGATGGACTCCATTACGATATACTTTTCCACTAATTTGTGGTTGGATACCAAATCTAGATTGCGGAAAACCTGCTGTTGTTCCATTTCAGACGCATTCCAAAAAAGAATTTCATGCAGCGAGCGTCGCCTTTCATGGTACTAACGAATAGCTATTAGGATATCCCGGTGTTATTGTTAACTTGAAGCACAGATTAACGAACGGTTATGAACTGTATATAAACCATGGTTTTTAGATATCAGTTGTATTATATATAGTATTAAATTGTATGAGAACGTGCCGCCAATACATTGACAGACAGAATGCTGTTAAAATGTGTTTCGAGATTGGTGTAAGTTATGAATATGATTGCAACGTAATTGCGTATCAGGTGTCATGCTTGCTTTATGTGGCCTTTCGAAATGGGAACTACAGTACAACGGTGATATATTTTCTACTTTTACTTACCAGTACTGTAAGGTACAAACTGTGCCACAATGAATTGCAACAAGAAATTAGCAACTATAATGTTTATCAAACTTACTTGCAGAAACCTTGCATTTTCTCTTGATTTTTACCTAAGTGGAAATCAAAATGTGAAGTCCGCCCTTGCAACTGTGGCTCAGTTTTTAAAAAAAAGTGTTAAAAAATATATTGTGCATAAAATGTGTTCAATATTGTACTGAAGGTGCCTCAATTCATATAAGAGAAGTGTGAGAAGAATGATGACATCCCCAGGCCTCCAATTCAACGTAAAAAGTGGTAACCATACGAATTCTTAATTTCAAGGAAAATAGGTATACTACTATTCACTGAAATCAAGGACTGCAAAATCACAAAAAGGGGTATTCTGAGCATCCATCTCCACAAAATTTAAAAAATGGGTATTACACAGAATTTTGCGGTCGGTCTTTGCCTGTTACATGATAATTTAGTATGAAGAAAATCTTGGAAAGATATAAAAAGAGGTATCATTAATGAGGCACCACATCCCAATATACTAAGGAAACCCAAAGGAAGCAAAGTTCTCTTTTTCAA
>JXSR01S019226.1:15777-35715 GCA_000969725.1 Ophiothrix spiculata | reverse complement strand
CTCCCCCCCCAGACACTGAAGTATTTATGAACACTCCCTTATTTTCAGGATTTTATATACATCACTTACTAAATTCAGTGTCAGGGACTTAGCACCATCAAATTTCACAAAAGCAATCAACACTGTTTTTTTGTTTTCTTTTACTCAAATCTTTCATGATTTTTATTTTCACAGGGAAATTTCCCTCTGGACACAGCATGAGTAAAGCCTCTAGTATGCAGAGTTTACGTAGTGATATCACGACCACGTCAGTCGGGACCACAACATCCTCTAGGAATGGTAGCAGACCATCCAGCGCTAGACCATCATGGGATGACCATTGGTCCTATACATGAGTCACCATGCAGCACCAGTAAGCCTTATAATAAGTCAGTACTGCAACAAACCTGTGAAGGAATCACAATATTTAGACCATCCGGTGTTAGGCCTTCTAGTCTTCTTCTTAACACCGTGGTCACATAAGCTGCAAGAAGCCGCAACGCCGGTATGACACCGGTGTATGATTGCGATGCCCGGTCGGACACCGGTGGTTATGTGACTATAACTGAAGACATCGTATACAAACCGCAAGGTTTTAACTCAGAATTAAAATTTTGCAGCATGCTTATGGCGTCTCTACGGCGTGCTGAATTGACGCCGTAAACACATCGGAACCTCGCCGTAAGGTTGTGACCAGGGTATCCGTCACACTGCAGATGCAGCTCACCAGTGACCCACCAAGTAAAAAGCAGTATGTGCATTCATAAAGTGCTACTTCCATTAAATGTGCAATGTGACTTCAAGCCATTCCCATGCTAGAAAGTTGTATTTACACATGTTTGGTATTTATAGTAGTACTGCCTTTAGATAAATGAAAGTTGATCATCTGCTCATTTGTGCAGGATTTTTAACTTGCAATATATCAGCAATGTACATACTGCGTTTTTACTTTGTTGGGTGGAATCAGCCTTATAGTCAGTACTGTAACAATCTCCGCAACAGACCATCCAGTGCTTTTACTTCATGGGGCAATCTCAGTCTCATACTTGAGTCATGTTGCAGAGGTAGTCAAGCAATCACCCGAGGGGGGGGGCACTTAAATATAATGTTGCAGGCATAGTGTGACCAGAGTTTTTCAAAACACCCCCTAAAGGGTGATTGTTTCTGAAGCAAAAATATACCCTTTTTCACCCATTCACACCCTAAATCGGGAATTTACCATTGCCATTTTAACAGTAGGGTTTGACAAAGTACCCTATTTCTTGAAAATTAACTAAAATGGCTGTTTTTGATACCCTAAAAGGTGTCACCTGATACACCATTTTGTCCTCAAAAACAACCCTAATTCATCTTTTTCTTGGTCACGCTATGCCTGCAGTACTTGAGTACCCCCCCCCCCCCCCCCCCCCGGGAGCAATCAAGTATATGATAGTCAGTTACTTTAATGACTTGTAGTAGTACCAGCAGACAAGCAGTACAGTAGTAAAGTGATATGTAACCATAAGCATGTGCAATAATTCGATATCAATATCGAATTAAATACAGTGGAACCCCATTAAATACATTTCTCTTTGGGACCATAACAATTCAGCTTGTATTAATTGGAGTTTGTATCATCCAACTAATTTAACATATATAAATGATTCTTGGGACCTCAAAATTACCTTGAGCTGTATTATCAGGGTATTTGTATTATCAGAGCTTGTATTCCACAGTATTCTCAATATATCTATCAAGATATCATTATTTTCATATGACTTTTACAAGGATTTTGTCCTGTATCTCAAAATGAAAAATACCAACTTTGCTGGAGGTTCATGGTGAGCAGCCAGCCACATATTGAGGGCTGAGAGCAACAAGGCCGCATATTCATTTCAACAATCGTGAGAACAAAATATTTTAAGACCTAAATGAGTCTTTCCAGATGAATAATCATAATTAAATACACATATATTTATCTTGAAAGCACCAGCAGGCCTTTTGTCCTAGGGATTCTTTATCATCCGATATGGATTTTGTGCGACTTTAATTTGTCTATGGGCCAGGGTATGGGCATTTTGGCTTTTCAAGGCTGCAAGACATGACATCCCTTCTGGAATTCTATGAAATTCAATTTCTGGTAATTTATTGGAAAAAAAAACCTTTCTTAATGACTTCAAATAGCTATTCAAAATTAATTATAGAAATATGTGCTTTTGTCTGATACAAACTATTATGAGTCACACGAGGTAAATTGGTACATTGTACATGTAAGTGAATTTTTATGAATTTTTGTTGTGAAATTTTAGCAAGTGTCATTTGCATGCCTGGCTTTTGCTGGGTGGCTCTTCACTATTTTTATACATTCCTCTTGTGTTCATGATATGTGACCCGTCATATCGAAAGGTACCTTAATACCGGCATAGTAAATTACGAGATACAGGCCATTGAAGCTGAGCATAGTCAAATTTCATCAGAAATGTTATCTTTGAAGTGTATTCTAATATATTAATCAGGTTCCAACATCCAAAACATAAAACAACTGTTTTAAAAACCGAGATAAAAATCCTTTCTTCATTCACGTTTAACCAGTACAGAAACTTTAAACTTGATTTTCGCAGAACTTTAGTTTTCGGAATCAGCCCGATACCTTGTACCAATTTGGGTGTAACTTTGCAATCAAACATCCACTAACCAAAAGCAAGGTGTCATTATAAAGCTTAAAATATAATCTTTCAGATGAGACCAAAAAATCAATTTTAATTTTGCCGACCTTAAGGTACCTTTCGATATGACGGGTCACATATATTGATTTGTTATTATTAATTAACATTTAAAGCAATCAAAATTTTTTTAATTAGCAATCCAAACATTATTATTGTCATAAATTACAGGCTTAATAACATTATGTGTTCACTGTAGGATTATTATTTCTCATATATATTTATGTGAAAATTGGGTTTGATTCAACAATTGCATTTTGAATTATGATTTGTACATTTTGGTTAAATTGCAAGAATACATGCAGATGTTTGTGCATGTACACCCAGGCCCCTGACACTTTATCCCCATATACTTCATCATTTGATTACTATTTCTCAATAGTTGCTGGTTAACGTTTCTTCCCTGATCAAGTGATCAGTGGCTCCAATTAACGAGGACACGCAAAGAAAAATCCTGCTCATATATCGATAAATCCTGACATCGTCCTTTATGGGTATACGCTTAATTGGGTACAATGTGTGCAGCATTCTTCATTGTGTGTCCTCGTTTTTGTCCACATATTACGTTACGCTAATTGGGGCCATGTTTTGAGCTCAGTGTTATCTCTGTTACTCTGTGGTACACCTTCCCATAAAGCTAATGTCAACACAATTGAGGACCCTAGAACCAGAAGGGGGTTAAGTCACATTGAGTACAAACTGAGAAAATGGCACAAACATCATACCATTTGTGTTGTCTTGAATGGTATTGCTGTATCTCGCAGTGACTCTTACACATGCTCTGATCATCAAATTACTACAAAACTTGTAAAGAATGTAGAAATGTGAATTTGGTAGCAGGAAATTGACACAACTCAATTTTCAAGATTTTGTGACTTAACCCCCTTTTAGTTCTAGGGTCCTCAATATCAGGACCTAAACGTCCACTGATTAAAACAATAAAGCTTATCAATTTGCACTGCATGTATGTGAGGGTTTTACACAAATAGCTTGAAATACTGTATACAGAAATTTAATTTGCTTTTAATTTTGCCAAGACCCAATATTTGTGAAATTGAAATGTTTTTAGATTCAATTGCAATCAATCAATATACATTGTACTTGCATGACATGCATGCATAATACCCCATGAAGGAGTTTATTCGTACAGGGGACCAATTGCTTAAAACATGACTTCCGAACCACGGAGCAAGTAGAGTAAAGTTTCTTGCCCAAGGAAACAAGCAAGTTTCCAAGGAAATGAAAAGTTGATACTAATAATTTCAAAATACAATGTCCCAAACTCAAGTATTCATATTTGTTATAAATATTTATGATGAGCACTGCTGGACTTTGTTGGAGAGTATAATTTGTGACTGTCCATCCCAAACCAGCCATAAATGCAGCCTTTTGTAATTTTCACCACACCATGCTGTAAGGATTAAAATGAACTTCACTTGATTTCCAGAAGTCAAGTTATGGTCCGTCAAAGGTTGTCAGGGTGTAAAATGTATTAAGAGATAAAGGCATTCAGAGATCAGTACACCCTATTTCTGGTCATTTTCTTGATATGAAACTTTGATGATGTTTTGAAGTAAGCATTGTGAATATGTCAAAAAATCTAAATTACGATCTAACACAAATTTTCACCTGAAGCGCAAAATGAAATTTGCTGCATTTATGGCTTATTTGAAATGGACAGTCACAATTTTACTTTATAAAGTAGTATTTGTCAGGAGGCATATATGTATTGTTCATTTTTAACATAAGAGTTTTAAATTGACACTTTATTGGCATTTTAGAAGCATCCTTGTTTTACAAGCTATAGATGTGTTCAATTCCACATTTATTTTGTTTATTTAAATGGATCTTCACACATTTTCCTCTCTATCTTTTAAATGTACATGTAAGGGCATTTTTGCCTGGTGCTACATCACCTTCAAATTTATGGTGTTAGTTAGTCCTATGGATACTAGCATCAACCCCCATGGGTCAAATTTGATGTATTTGGGATCCATTTGAATTCTCAATTTGGTGTCTGATTTGGTGACATCAGTACAATTCATCTTTCCACATATAGCAAAACCATGCAAATGCACCACAATATATATAGTGCTAAGTGGGCGCAAAGAATGTATGTCCATACGTTCATAATTCATGCATTATTACAAGTTCTAAACTTCTGATCAGTGGTGGTAGGACGATCCCTTTTTCCACGCACGGTACCACCACTGAAACCACCGAAATAAATTACTGCCTTCAATAAAAATGTACGAGGATGGTGATGATCACGTGTTTAATTTGATTAGAAGATTTATTTGAAATATTAACCAAGTTTTACTAATTTGCAAAATATAAAGCCCGAAATCACAACCTGGATACCTATGTGTATGCAATTCAAAAATAAATAAACCACCTTTTTGATGCTCCTGTTGCACGATCATCATCAGGCCGAGTAGCAAGCTGACCGCGGCCGGCGCAGTATAATTAATGCCGAATACCTTGATCATGGTATCATATTTGTTTTGGTATTGGAAAAAAAAACCTTATCGATGTTTGTTTTGTTTTTTAAATATAAATTCTGATAAAAATGATAAGAAAAAAAGATTTGAGAAGAAAAAAAAAAGAGGGCAAATTTTTTTTCTGATGCAGGTTTCGACCCACGGACCTTCCGCGTCCCAGGCGAGACACCCAACCACTTCGCCACAAGAACTAGTTAAGTGTTACGGGGATTTTATAATTGTTATACGCCCGGCTTAAACAACCCTATTTTTACGGCAGAGATGCAGTGCGCATGTATCGTATGACGTCACACTAACCGTAATTAAAAATCCGTTTCTTTTTCAAAAAAGTCAAAATATCTTTTTAGTTTTCTGGGGTCGAAGTCCCGACCCCAACGGTTTTGGAATCTGCGTATTTTTATACGCCAAATAAGGGTATAAAATGAAATTTTGGAGCTTTAATTAAAATTCAAGTTTTTTGAATGGAAGTTTCAAAATCTGATGACGTCATGTCCTGCCCCCCCTGCTTCTGATAGAACTAGTATCGTTCCCCTGATCTCTCCTTCCACGGACCCTGCAATGAGCCCGGGCAGAGCTCTGCTCTGATATTCATTTCAGCTGCTATCCCATTTCAGCTGTTTTTAATCCAAATTCAGATACGGATATCAGAATTTTGATACGGGGGTATCTACATTCAGATACGTATCCGAATTGTGAGTTCCGCCGAACTGATATAGCACTCATAACTGCATAATTATCATTAAAAGTGTCCCAAATAATTTGACCAAGATTGTAGGCCATAGCCAGTTTGAAAACATTTGTAATTAGTAGATTTAGTTAAATGTCCAAATCCTAATTTTTAGCTTACTTACAAGACTAAAGAATTTTACTCAAGATTGACAATTGAAATTGATAATTACGCCTACAATGTAGGCTGTAGTATTTATCAGGGATGCAAGTTTTCAGGAAATTTTACTGAAAATATTTTGTTTTCAGGAAATTTTGTCCTGTGTAAAAGAATAGGAAAAGCGTTCTTTTGTCGGAGATTTTTAAACATTTCAGGAATTTTTTACTTCAGGAACTTGCATCCCTGATTTATATATTTGATCCGTTTTGTTTTAAATACTGCTTTAAATGTGCATAGCTCTATTTTTATAAGTTTGTATGTATGGTTTAAAGGGGCAATTCATGATCCACTTTTCACCCTCAAGGTCACCACTATCAAATTTGAGTTTTTTAGCTTATAAGAATCCTCAAGTGGTATATGTTACGATCCCCAAACCATTCTTTCACATGTGCTTGCATTTTTAGGAAAAGTGAGATAATGTGTGATTTTCTAATTATTGTCGGGGCCCCGACAGTAATTACAACACATTAGTCTATGAGGATTTTCAAAATGCTGAAAAGCTTGTAACTTGGAAAGGAATGGTCGGAATCATGTGAAATTTTCAGTATATATTTATGTTGTACTCTTCTTTTTATTTAGTTAGAAAAGAGGTCACATCAAAATCATGAATTGCACCTTTAAGGCCATTCCTATAATTGGCATATTTTCGCCACTGAAGGATATCAGCACTCATAACAAGGCTAAGTATGACATCATATGATGCATCGTGACAATTGAACTTGTCATGTGAGTGCAAGAAAGTCGTCTCTGCAATGGCTGCCTTAAGTTATATTTTTAACACCTAGTCACTAGAATGGGAAAAATCCCTCAAACTTTACCTGTCTTATGTCAGTGGAAATCCCTCAAACTTTACCTGTCTTATGTCAGTGGACCTGAAGAACCATTTCAAGAGCCACTGACCCAAGATTGGAGATTACACAGTGTGCAATCAAAATTTATGACAAATGGCAGCTATTGCAGATACGACTTTCTTGCACTCACATGTCGAATTGACACACAGATACGCACAGAATCAGTCACGATGCATCACATGATTCAATACTTGGCCTCATTACGAGTGCTGTGATTTGTCAAGTCTTGGCAAAAAGTATCAATCAATCAATCAATCAATTTTATTTGTTTCCATCTCACCTTACAAACAATGTTAACAACAAGTGGTAATAATATTAATAAATAAGTACAATTGTTCATAAGTGAGATGTGGATGCTATCAAAAATGCAGGGCGTGTGTCAGATAGCACCCATGAAAGATAGTTACAAGAAAATAAAATAATAAGAATTATCAAAAACAAATAGGGAACATTGCTCAAATAATACACCGGTGGTAAACATCATTTTTAAACACAATAAAAAAGATTAATATTGATAGTTTTAACATGCCTTCAGAGAAGGGGTACCACAGGTGTCTTATTCGATTTTAAATAGACGAACCAAATTATGGTGCTAGACATGAACTCATACACACACACACACCCACACCTACACACCCTCATACCAATCACACAAAGGGAAATAACGTGAAAATGTTATGCCAATGATAGGAATGGTTGGTCTATAGCTTATAAACAAATATAATGATGTACGGATAATCTAGCAGATCTACAAAAAATGTATAAAGCAGGATGTTAACAGCAGAAATAAACACTATATTTCTTTACAATAAGGTGTAAGAAAATGGCCTAATTCTTAACAATCAAGGAAAACTTACTGTACATCCTAACAAATGCATTATTTTTTATGAGTATTAGGCCAAAAAAAGAAACAAGTCTGTTTCCTGTAGCAGGTTTGAAAATTGCAATGCGGAATGCGTTTTTTATTTTTACATTTCTTGAAAAAAGCAATACGCACATTGTTTTCCCGGGGTTGTTTTTGCCAGCTGATTGCTCAATGCGTCACTTTATTATAGTCTAGTTCAGAAGTCAAAGGGGATTTGAATTGAAGTTTGTTTTCACAGAGCAGTTCGATGATACCAGTAAGCCCTTTTCGGGAGTATTTTTCCCCACAATCGGGATTTGTCATTTTTGTGAATATTTCTATACAAATTATAAGAGGAAAAAAAGCTATGTGTGATTTCACAGGAAACAGACTTGTTTCTTAATGGGGCCTTAATTATCAGAACTAAGTTCAATCCTGAAATGGTTCCCCAAGCCAAATTGGCAGTATCTGTCTGATTGAATCAGTTTTGTACATTGAATCTATACTCGTTCTCACACCCGTTAATTTCAAATCATGACTACCTTTCCCGGGAGCATGAAGCAAATACCGTATACTTCTATGTAATCGCGGCCCAAGTCTAATAAAGCTATTACCACCTAAGATAATGTTGGTTTTTTATCTCAGTTACCACTCATCAGCAATGATGTAAAATTGTAAAATATTAATAAGTAAATATTTTGTATCACATTAATAGAATAAATTGTGTAAATGTGTATATAATTGTTAAAAAGATGTATAGGAGTACAAATAAACTACAATTATGACTATCACAACAAATGGTGTCTAGGTTTAATGTGTACATGTAATTCCAAAACATAAGACGGAGACATATCGGTACAAAAGTTTTTCTATCAATAATTGCAATGCGTTCCTTTGACATTCTATTTTGAGAGTCTACATGTATGTACTTGTGGAACAAAAGGTTTTCTTAAAATGGATTGCCCATGTATGATTTTCAAAAAAAAAATTGAAAATGTCTACAGAATCATGATTTCTGAATAATGCAAATACATTTAGAAGTCACATAGCAACAATTCTCTTACAAATGCACCAATTCAACCCTGTTTCACTCACAGTATTTTTTTTTGAATATTTTCTTCAAAATTTACTTATACTCAATATTTATTAGATTGAATTTGACACGGTGTTAAGCTGAATCATCGCGTTCAACAAGAATAGTTTTGGATATTAGTTATTATAGTCATCTAAAACAAACCTTTTCATTCTGGGCCGGATCGCATCGTGCGTGAACAACAAACCAATCAAGTCATGCAGCAACAGGTCTTTAAAGTCAAGCAACTTTAACCTCGGCGCACAAGACGCGTAAAAATGAAAAGGTTTTCTTCACGCTACTATAGTTGGAAGTACTTTCTTAAAAATACAATAAAATCAGTAGGTGCTGAGGAAAGTTGAACTACACTTTGGTGATCGTGGCTAATTTGGCTAATGCCTTTAAGATCAGAACTAAGGCAATGATTGTACTTGTGAACAACGACTCATTTCACAATGTAAAGCAATGCTATTGTACTGCAAAAGAAGTTTATCAATTATATTTTGGTGTTATTCAACATATTTAAAAAACTTCCAACTAAACTTGTGGACAGGTCCATGCAAGATGTCAAACAATTCTTATATAGACTCACCAGGTATACACTGTATGCAGCGCCCCAAGAAGGAGCATTCGCACAGGGGACCCACGGCTTAACGTTAACGTGACTGTCCGAACCACGGATCAATTAGAGTAAAGTTTCTTGCCCAAGGAAACAAGGAGACGTAAACCGCCTGGCCCGGGGCTCAAACCCACAACCTCTGTATTACGAGACCCGTGCTCTAACCGCTCGGCCACGCTCCCCTCTATAGCCAAACTTTGTCCAGCTCTAGGCCAAAGAAAGAAGATCAAGATGTGCTGTTCAACATGTCATGTCTAAGGTTCAAAGGGACCAAAATTTATTTCAAGATTCAAACATAAGAGCCAATTATACCTGCATTTCTAAGGCAAAAATGAGAATTGATTTTGATCCACCGACTTACATTATTTTAGATGGCTTCAGTATCATTCCTCATTAAAGGAGCATCATTAGGCTGACTGATCCTCAGTTACCTTGTTGATTTGTGACGTTGTAGATATTTTATGCAACCTTGAGGAATGACAACATTCATAGAGTTTCTAGGCTTTCTGCATCTTACAGCTTGTTGGCAGGCGAAGTGTAATTGCTGGACCTTCCAGATTTGATCTGTGGACCACCTGTTCTGAGAACTAACTGAGCTGCCACTCATTAATATACTGTCTACAGTGTATACAATATAGACTGTTCAGACCTGAAACTATTCAACTCTTCAGCCGTTTTCAGCTCCTTTTCTTACTCTTTTTCAGCTTTATTCCTGTTAAATCAGCCTAATTTAAGCTTTCGTTCACATTTTGAGCATTTCCAGTTCTTTTCTTGAAGATTCAGTTTCAAGTCTGAGAAACTTTACTCTACTTGCTCCGTGGACGGACAGTCACGTAAAGCCGTGGGTCCCCCTGTACGAATAGACTCCATCATGGGGTATGCATGTTATGCAAGTACTTGTATCATTGATTGATTGATTGTTACGTTTGCATAGATCAAAGAGTCTTGTATTACATAATTGAAATGTAATTATCTAGCCAAAATAAATCAAGATATTGTCCTTTGCTGAAGCACCATATTGTTCTGTTGTTGCCATCGTCACTGGACATCATAATTGTTTGGTCGGTTTCTCAACAAACTCCCACGTGCTGTTGCCCTTCCCTCGATCCTGTCAAAATGAACAAGCAAACACATATCATATCAACTGATTGGGTAACACCCTGGTCACATAAGCCGCAAGAAGCCCCAACGCCGGTATGACACCGGTGAATGCTTGCGATGCCCGGTTGGACGCCGTTGGTAATGTGACCATAACTAAAGATATCGTATACAAGCCGCAAGGTTTTAACTCGGAATTAAATTCTTGCGGCATGCTTCCGGCATCTCTACAGCTCAAGGACACTGTCCAGACACTGGTCGGGGTGTCCGACCGGTGTCTGCTGGTATGACGCCGTTAACACATCGTAACCTCGCCGCAAGGTTATGTGACAAGGGTATCCAGGCCAAAAATAAAAACACAATGGAACCTTGTTAACACAAAATCACTGGGGCCAAAGAGTTTAGTTTGGGTTATCAAGTTTGTTATGTTATCCAACTGATTTCACACAGGATATCAATACTTGGGACCCAACAAATATTTTGTGTTATCAGGGTCTTTGTGTTAACAGATTTTGGATTAACGAGGTTCCACTGTATGTTTGTTTAGCCATAGATGCCTTTCAGAGGAAGGGTCGGTCAGTCGGGAAAGAAAAGTTTTTTTATACTTATTTTTATTTCTCTCAGGGATTATAAAGCTGTACAAATGTATGAAACAGAACCAAAATGTGGGTTGAAAATGGATGGTGTAAGATTTTTAACTCCTAATCAATGTTTTAAAATGATGTAGAAAATCAAAGGAACAGTTTAAAATACTTGCCGAAACTACTTTGTCTGTAAAAATTGAAAAGAAAAAAGTTTTTCTGGAAATTTGAAAATTAGGGTTAGTATACTTTTGTACAGAAAAAACTTTTTCCCAGATTTTCAAAATTAGGGTCAGGTAGAAAAAGGCCTGACAAACAATATTTTTGTGGCCTAATGCATGGTTGCTTTGTTGCCCTAGGGGAGGGGGTGGGGAGGGACGGGGCACTCATATATGAAAGTGACATACGAGAGCCACCAAGCTCCTCGGAAGTAGGGGTCTTTCAGTGACAAAATGGGTCAAAGAAATTTGTTTCTCTCCGCGTCAAAATGGTGAAAAAAATCACAAAATTTCTACGAATTTAGCAAAAATTTCGAAAAAAATTACATCAAATTAAGAAAATGCTGGTTTTTGAGTGACAAAGGTTGTTTCTGTGACAAAGGATTTTTAAAAATAGGGGGTCATTGAGTGACAGATGGTAAAAATATGGGGTCTTCCATTTAGAGCGGGCGCAAAAAAACCCCCAAAAAACAGGGTCTTTTTGGTGGCACATGGCACATAACTCAAAGTTGCGTGCCCCCAGGCTTTGTTGCTTAAATATGTACACGCTCTTCAGTTCAGCTTGATTCATTGGGGGGGGGGGGAGGGGCTAACTACACAGCCAGGTACATCACTATCTTTTCTAAATAAGGCCATGATATTCTAATCTACACAGGATTTGCAGTCCAGGAAACCATGTTGCATTCTCTCTAAATAAAACGAAAAACCATAAACCCCAAATTTTACAATAAAAATACTCCCATTTTATTCCTTCTAAGATCTACACTACATAATGCTTGAATTAACTTGGTTTATTTATAATTGTGAAAAAACAACTTATTATTTAGATTGCATCCATCATATATATATTCAGCATTCTGGCTTTCCATCAAGATCAAAGCACTGCTGCATATAAATAACACAGCCATTATAAAACCATTTCAACAATTTGATTCCAATAACAGCTACCAGCGTTCGACATAAACAAATAAAATTTGTTGTCCACCTGACAAGCTTGCTGGTGTTTGAGGTTGTCCCCAAAAGTTTTGACTTGTGCGTATTTTTTGCAATTTAATCGGGAGTTTGCAATGTCTCGTACGTTGGCATATTCACGGATATCGCTTAAACAACATGCATTGGCTGAGCAAAAAAGGATCATTTAATTTATTAGCCTAACACTCTCATTTAGCATCACAAATTTTTTTTAACGATGACACAGCAATGTGATGAAAAAAACGTCTTTTCAAAAATACAATTTGAAGAACAAAATTGAGCAGTTTTGATGCGTGCATGTGCGTGGCTTGTAAATTTTGAGGTTGTCCACCGGACAATTTGAACTTTCAATTAGGTTGTCGGACAACGGACAATCCTTTATGTCAAACGCTGACAGCTACACAATGTCGCTTGGGTCTACAAAGCAAGTGATTCAGAGTCCTATACCATTCCATTAGATAAGCTCTCTGTAAAGTTCATGTAGGCCAACATCAGGCAGAAATTTAAGTGCCAATTATGAAATGGTCTATCGTAAAAGATCAATTTAAATGTAATTCCCCCCCCAAAAAAAAAAACCACCTCATCCTTTAATTCCTTTACATATGAGGACGATCATTGTGAATGCCTCAAATTTGAAACCAACTCATACCTTAAGCTGTACACCAGAGTGAGCCAGATTATCTCTGAACTGATCACATGCATCCATCACGGGCTGTCTCTCGTGCATTACTTTCCTTTTAAATTCTTTGTTGGTCAGTTCTCCTGTAAGAAAATAAAAAATGAACGCTAAGAATCTCATTATGATTTTGAATCATCTTGCGTATGTTGTACAAGCATCACAATTCTGTTGGACGCACTGATGTCACAGATTAGAATGCTGTTTTCTGATTGGTCAATTGAGGCTGTTCCATGTTACTCCCTGGCGTGAAACATTGCATTGGAGGTCAATGAAAAAGTCTACAAAATTTACATTTTTAGCTACATTAATTTTTGTATCAACCCCTTTCTTTGATATATTGTTCAAAAATGTGTCCTTCAACTTTATTGTAAGACAAATTTAAAGAATCAGAGCGGAAACATAAAATATTTCGGAAATATTGGTTCACTCCATAGACACCGCACAGTAAGTTTCACGCCAGTAACAAGGACTGAGTACGCCAAATTCAACAACTGCGTCCGACAGAATACTCTGTAAACCTTGAAGTATGCAACAAGCAGCCAAATAACGCACATAAACCAATATGACCATAGGAGGAAGTAAACTAGTCCGTATTTTTCGGATCATAAACACTTAATTACCAAATCTTGCTGAATATTCAAATGAACTAATATTCAATTTCCATGTGGTAGCGACAAAATTAGCCAAAAATAATACCAAAATCATGAACGATTTACATACAAAAATATTAATACGCAGCAATTGATTGGTCTTAATCAGTCCTAATCAATCATTACTAATCTCTTACACAATACAAAACCACCAGTTCACAGTGTTGTAGAATACAAGTGATGGTCTATGGATCTCGTAACAGAGTCTGATTGCTTGTTGCATACTTCAATATTTATAGAGTTTATGTGAGTATATCTGCCTAACAAAGTAAAAATGCAGTAAGTGCATTACTGATCAACTGCAAGCTACTTCCTTTATCCTCAAAGAACTGCAGAAATAAGCAGACGACCAATGTTCTTTCATATCATAAGGCAGTATCTACTATATCAAACATATGTACATACAACCTTCTAGCATGGGAGTGGATTGAAGTGACATTGCATCTGCTATGCTTTATGAATGCACATACTGCGTTTTTACTCCGTAGGGTAGATATGCTAATCCATTGTCACACTTTGCTACCTTGATGTCCACGATTACTGGGGCATCCCCTTGATGCACACCAAATTGGTGCAAATTTACCGTGAATTTTGAGTCTTCATGTTCTTGCTGCAGAATTTTCTTGCAACGGCACAATTGAAAATAACAACTTGAAAATATAAAAAATAAAATTATTTAAACATATTGACAAACCCACATGGACCTTGACTCGAGGCACACATGGTACCATAGATTTACAGGGAAGATACCGGACTTTGTATAATGGCCCATGCATACTGAGAATGCGGCTATCGAGCCAGTCAAGCGCTGTTCCTTGCGTACGCCCAATTTAGCGGCAAAATGTAAGATGCATATTGCGTTGTAGTCAAGAAATAGTAGCGCGATGCTGAACGCAGAGACATAGACATTGAAGTATATACTACGCACTCGCGCAGCGTCGTCCAGACATGGCGCCGCGTGGCGCAATCCCCTAACTTAGCCGGATTTTTAGGGTGCAAATAGACAAGTTTCCTATCTGGACTTTTATAAATCTATGAGCCCATGCAATAGCGCCGTCAGCCATGGAGCTCAAATTGGGGGTATTCGAGTCCACTCAGTTCTCATCAAAATTAACACAGACTACCAAGATCTGGTTGCGCGTAGAGAAAAACCGTGCAAATACACCTTCATGCATGCTTAGTGTGTATAGGTGTTTTCAATTTTCCCGCATTATGACATGTAGCGATGTATCATCAGCAAAAACTTGAATACCTCCAATTTTGTATCCATGCTGGAACAAAAAAAAAAGCGGCGAGTCTTGTATCTCCCCTGTAAATCTATGAGTGGTACATAACTCCTACTCTTAATCATAAGGCAAATCTACTGAGCAGCATATACAGTCCCAAATGGGTACTGGCATCCTTTAATGTTGTGAAGGTGTGCTGATCCCTTACATGCAACAATTACAATAGTTGAGTCTGGCCCAGTCAATTTGAAAAAGATTGGCACTGCAAGCTGTGAAAATACAAGCCATTCCCTTCACCTAAACTCAGGTTCATAATTGCAGTTCTTTCAACCAATCGCATATCAAAGCCCCGGGGGGGGGTACTTAGTACAAAAGTGAGTACGGGATGTGCCGCAAATTTGGGTAGCAAAATTAAGCTGTCTGGTATGCCAATGGGTTCTTTTTCTTTGAAAAAAGTGGTATTTTGATGGGTCTGTTTTTCAAAATCTTCTGAAATTTGCGCCAAAATGGCGCAAATTTTGGCTTTTTTTCTTAAGTTTCAAACAAAAATCAGGTAATTTGCACCAAATTAGCATATTTTTTCACAGACAATTCCAATTTTTGAATAAATTTGACTCAAAATTTGGGCATTTGGTATATGGATGGGTCCCTTTTTTCCTTCAAAATTGGTATTACATGGATGGCACTTGAAATTTACCAGCGGCACACCCCTACCAAAACCAAACTTGAGTACCCCCCCCCCCGGATCAAAGCTATCTTCACAAGAATGTCATCATAATTTTCAAAGTACAACAAATCTAACAAACTATTGTGGTTTTGTTGGCCTCCTCTGCCATTGAAACTTTTATGCATTTGGTAAAACACTAAAGGAACACAAACTGGTAGTGTTTCCTGCTAAGGCCGTATGGCGCATCAATGGTGCAGGAGCCAGGGAAATTGGTGCAATAGGTTTCTGAAAATGTGTGAATAAGATGATATTTCTTACTTTATTTAGCCATTTTACAGCCTCAGTACGTGATTTTGTCGCACGCAAACATCTCTTCAACTTTGTCAAAATTGTAAAATTGGCGCATGCCTAAAATCCTTAAGAAGAGACACTGCAAACTGGTAATGATCCATTGAGTTAAATGGTGCTGCTCACATCAATGGTTTAATATGGCCATAGCGGATTTTGCATTAGGCAAAAAAAAAAAAAAGAACTGTGTCTCAGGTTCCTTAGGCCCAAAACCCTAAGGGCCAGACATCTGTTTTTTTTTCTTCTTTTTTTAGTCAAAAAGGCTATGCGCACGCGTAATTTTTTTTTTTTATTACGTTGTTAGGTCACTATTTTTTTTTTCTTCGGCTTTCCTTTTTTTTCTCTTGATGTAAGAAAAAAATAAAAAAGCAAAACATCTCCTGAAAACCTAAAAAAAAAAAAATGCTGTAAAATTCAAATTTTTAACCTAATGCGCGCGGGAAGCTGAGACAGAGTTCTTTTTTTCTTTGGCCTTACTGCCATGTTGGTATCATTTGAAGCAAAAGAAATGCAAATAGCTACTGCACCATCGTCCACTCAAAGGTCTCTTTTGTTTAAAATAGATTTCCAGATTAGCTTTTAGAAAGTCGGTCTTTGGGAATAGTCTACATATCTCATAACCTTGATCATAACAGCCCATCTAGCTCCACTTCAAATCCTGATGTGGCAAAAAATTGAAATAGTCTTCTGGTAAGCTTAGTATATCATTTCTAGAAAATAAGCAAGTACTTTTATACTCTTTTGAAATGCTAACTCATTGCCACGTCTGGATTAGAATTGGTTCTTATTTTGAGGTAATGGTTTCTTATCGTATCGATCAAGATTAGTGTAGGTGATTTACCTTTATCAATAGAAGAATTACTTGAATCCAATGCCCACTGTCTGACATTGTTTCTGAACTCCATAGAAACATCTAATATACTGCTTAGAGTTGTGGACGAAGAACTAATGGTGGAAGTCTGGAATGACAATACAAAATGGTAAAAATTGAGAGATTGCGAGATTGACATTCCAAATCACAAACTTCATAGCCACGAAGTGGCGCTCATAAATGGGGATGTCGAGCGTGTAGCGAGAGATTGTTTGGGGTGCGACTTGTTGAGCGCAAAGAGCGAGATTGATATCACAAACTTCATAACCACGAAGTGGCGCTTACCACGCTTAGTTCAAATACAAGAGTATAGACCCAACAGTTCATAGACCCTTTGCCGACCGAAGCATCAAAAGCCATGAGTGGCGCTGTAATATATACCAGGGTATCTACAATCAGTCACTGACTTTCACAATCTGGAATTAGAGTGTGCGAAGCACACAGCAGAGCGGTCGATAGAGGGGGTATCAATGATCTGTATTATCAGATACCTGTGCTAATATATATCTGATATATATTACAGGATGGCTTTGGCCAAAGCTATTTTTACTATAAACCATTTTTGATCAAAATCTTATAGTATTGCTTTAAGCAAGATTCTTTATCCACACTGTTCCTCCTCACCCAGATGACAGAAATGGGACTGTTGTACAGAAAGTACAGGGAAGGCATATCAGGCTCATATTTTCCCTTAATGCATTAGCAGTATTTTCCATAAATAATGCAATTACTGGTGGTGTACCCCTTTGTCAAATTTTGATGGAAACTGTGTATTTCTATTACTGCAAATGAAACAAGATTTTGGTGAGAAGTAAGGGTTTTCTTTAGCAAGCGCCGGCGATTTTTACCCTATGGTTCCTGACTTTTTGCACCTGGTGGAGAAGAAAACTTGAGGTCCAGGCGACGATATTTTTCCCTACTACAGCGCCAGGGCCTTACCGTATATAATTTTTTGTATCTGTACAATATAAGTCAAAATTTGTGAAGAAAATGATTGGAAACATATGCATTTTTTGAAAAATAATGCATATTCATCAGAGTACAATCGAAATAATTCTGCTTCTATTGATAAATTCTTAATTTCCAAATCAAAATCGGGATGAAATTTTAGAAATGGCTCCTGGTCCTGAAAAAACAGCTCCTGGGTCTCTGAGAAATCTTAAGGACCAGGAGACGCTTTTTTCATATTTCTAGCTCCTGGTCCATGTCAGCTTAAGAAAAGCTTGATGAGAAGACTTTTGAATACTTACATTTCTGTGTACAAATTGCACTCCTAATGAATTCAAGACCTTGTTGACGTAGGCTGCAACGGCAGCTATCACACCAGGACTACGAGCACCGGTACTAGTCTGTAACAAATGAGCAGCATACTGTAAAAGTGCATGATCCTAGATTTCAAAATTTAGTTCTTATTTTTAAATGAGTTGTGTAAATATAAAAATAGACATATTTTCATAAAATTACATCTTTCAACCATGCAACTGAACATTTTTATGCCATGTTGACCTCAATTTAAATATTTGATTGTGGAGTCAGAAGACACGTTAGCTCAAACAGTAAGGTGCTTGCTTATAGAGTGGAAGGTCCCGAGTTCGAACCCTGTTGGTGAAAAAAGTTGGGTGTGCTTGGAATTCCCTAGGACAAGGAACCAACTGCTAATTGTCTTGTAAAAAAAACGTATGAAACTCAGGGAGCTGATCCTGGCAGTAATGGTGCATGTGGTCTGATCAAGGTTCAGCACCCCTAGAGGTTGCCGCAGAACCTGAAATGATGCTTGGCGTGGAATGGAGCTTACTTGGGCCACAGTGATGAGTGAACACCTTTACCTTTAAGTGTGGTGAGGCTGCATGGAATTACAACTCAAGGAGTCATAGTGCACTATAAATCCCCTGTTTTGTTTTGAATTATTCACTGACACGGACATGCGCAAGTTATAATGAAACTTCTGTACAGTGGTGATCTCAAGTTTCTTTATCTGGTTCTTATGGAGCTTTGCAACATGTGGATATAATAAAAACACTTGAAAATTGTAATTTTTTTTAAAAAAGAACTCAATCACTTTAAGGTTTGGTCTTATTTTAAACAAAGATTTCTTAATTAAACTCTGATAAAGTTGCCTCTATGTTGGGTGATTTTTGCACATAAATCGTCATGTGAGTGCAAGAAAGTCGTATCTGCAATGGCTGCCCTAAGTTATACCTTTTTTACAACTTGTCATAAGAATGTGAAAATCTATCAAAATTTCAATGTCTTATGTCAGTGGTTCTTGAAATGGGTCTTCAGGTGACAGTGTTACCTGAAGAACCATTTCAAGAGCCACTGACCTAAGACTGGACACCATACAGTGTGCAATGCAAAAATTATGACAAATGGCAGCTATTGCAGATACGACTTTCTTGCACTCACATGATGAAATGTGTTTAGATGTGTTCAGGGCACAAGTTAATATTTTGAACCTTAATCAACTTTGAAAAAAATTCTCCCAGGTATTATAAGATTGTTGTGAGGTTGCGTGGCATTTTGGCATGCTCATTGCTACCACCTCACATTTGATCTTTGTTTTAAGCTTCAATTTTGTAAAGAAATGAGCAAACCTTGAAAGGCGGTCAAATAGAGCTGTTAACCTTCCCAAATAAACTCTGATGTGTTACCTTGCTAGTATTGTGCAGTTGATTATTACCGGCTTGTACCAGATCCATGATGGCCTCCATTGCCCTATGAGTGTTGAAGTCATCTGTTAAAGAGGAAAGGAATTGGTCTCTTACATCAGATAACCTGTACAACAAGGAAATAACATAAATATTCCTTGGAATTTTATAGATTTTATAGAGCTTGATGTAAAGAACTTTTTGCACTTTTCAAATAAAAAGTCCATTCTGAATATCATTAACAGGCCAACAAAAATTGTTATTGCCCTTTTCCTACCGACTGTAAATTTGGCAAAAACTGGGTCAGCTTTTTTTAACCAAGTTCTTTCTATTACACTTGCTGTTTGTAACACAACAAGTAGAACGCTGGTTTACGCGATGCGTAAAATATGTCCCCGCCGAGTGTGGCAATCAGTAATTGGGTCAAGGGCTATCCATGGTCCAAATTAAATCCATATAGGGTCAAGGGTTCATGAGTTATAGCCATGACCTTGAAATGACCTCGGATGACCTCTGGTCAACTTTT
>JXSR01S019226.1:0-10536 GCA_000969725.1 Ophiothrix spiculata | reverse complement strand
GATCAGACCTAAAGTTAAGAACATTTTGAATAAAGATAGGAACTTTTATGTTTCGTTTTAAATTTTCTTAACAACATTGGAATAGGAATTACATCAACTGATAATAATTTAACATTTAACATCCAAAGTTGCTTCAGGAAATGGAACTAATTGTTCTCAAAGTCTAAGATATTTGTGGATATATAAATGATTATTGTTCTGCAGACCAACTTAGGAATACTGGGCTCTATTTCATAAAGCTATTTAAGAACATTCTGAAATAAAATTTTCTAAATTTACTTCAGAACATGTTCAACTTGGAAGTGAACAAATCTTCCAATTTAAGACTAATTTATTTAAATGATTTAAACATTTCTGCCCTTTTTCTATGTAGATGAAGTTGTGGGTAATTGACCTTTGACCTATTAGAGTCAAATTAAGTTCACGTACCTGAATGCAAGAAATAATTAGCCCATTGCTTTGATTTAAAGCAGCCTTCACACTGTGCTATTTCATTAGTGTGATGTGGGAATGCTAGATCTTTGCCTCCAGTATGGATGTCTAAAGTCCTACCAAAAACTTCACTGAAAGAAAGAAGAACAGGAGTTTTAAAAGCAGAATAATAATATAAACAATTGGAGGGTGATGAAAAGTATTGCATAGAGTGTTTATATCTTGAAATATATGTTACATTTGTGGGGTGGCAATTTTGGACCGTGAGGTCTATCCAGTTTTCTAAAATACTGCCCATTTGTGTATGTGATTTAATTGATCAATTAATTATATTCTATGGATCTCATTTAATGATAACCTTTTTAGGCTATTAAACTACAAATCACATCATACAGATTTGAGATTAGTCAAGGGAAACAGTATTAGCTCTGCTAACATCAAATAAAATTCAACACCTTCATGTTATAAGGGCCCAGTCACTCGTCAACATATAGAGCCCAACATACGCCTAAAGTACACTATTTCGATCTTAGACATGCATTTATATTGATTACCCAAACAGTAGGCACACGTGTTGCTATAGATACAAGGCCTAAGGGGGAAAACCTCGAGGGGAATGCTCACACTGACATGGTATACGTATATATGTGCCTGCCTTTTGGGGTGGTTTTTCACAGATTTTTAGTATAGCAATGGGGTGGTTTTCATCGCAGATAAATATGCCCAATTTGTATAAATTAGTTGTATTGTGGGAAATTTGCTCAAAAAGCACCCAAAAAAAGGTACAGAGATTGTCAAATTTTTGAAGTCGGACAGGCACACATGCATCAAATCAAATTTATTCACAATATCATACAGAAAAGTATCATAAAAAAAAAACAATAAAAAAACACACAAATCAAGACAATTATATTGTGGGAATGGTCAAATGGCCAAAAAGATATGCATGCAATTTTTTTTTGAAGAAACCTCTCCAGAGGGAAGGGGAGAGACGATAGTTACCTTGCCATTACAGAGCATTCTATATGCCATCCTGGTCTCCCATTCCCCCACGGTGATTTCCACCATGGCTCTCCTTGTTTAGCTGCTTTCCACAATGCAAAGTCTCTTTTGCTTTTTTTCTCAGAAAGATTTTCATCTTTATTACTTGGGTCAGCATCTATGCCTTCTGATAATTTTCCATACTGATGACCGAAAGATTGCACATCAAAATAAACACTACCTGTAAACAAAAATGGAATTGTAATGACCTGTTTTTTTTTTTAATTTTTCTTCATGATTGCCAGTAAAAGTAAGTAAACCTGTATTTGCATGTGTCTCCTTTGGGCAAGAAATTTACTAGTATTCAATTTTGGTTGTGAGGGGATCACCAGCCTCATTTACCAAGAGCATGTTACCTTCAAGACATTAAAGAATCCTGGTGCCGAGCCTGGTGCCTATTTGATAACTGGGTCATAAGGATTTACAATGTGCTAGGCCTCCCCAATTTGTACTTTCACACGGCCTCATCAGACTTTACTGATGTTCGCTGATCACTGTGGCCCAAGTAAGCTCTATTCCACATCAAGCATCATTTCAGGTTCCGAGGCACCCTCTACGACGCTGAACCTTGTTCAGCCCACATATGCATCATCGCTGCCCGGATCAGCTCCCAGAGTTTCGTACGGGTTTCCACGAGACAATTAGCAGTTGGTTCCTTGTCCAAGGGAATTTCAACCACTCTCAACATTTGCCACCAGCGGGTTTTGAACTCGGGACCTTCTGTACCGCAAGTGTGAGCCTAACCATTTGAGCTAACTTGACTGCTAAAGGAGCACATGAAATAAACAGATAAAGTACCTTGCACAAGGACACTTTATGCCCTGCTCAGCGGAATTGATAAGAGTCAGGGACATAAACTCCCGGGGGGTACTCAATTTTGGTTTTGGTAGGGGTGTGCCGCTGGGAAATTTAAAGTACCACCCATGTATATACCAATATTTAAGGAAAAGGGACCAATCCATATACCAAATTCTCAAAATTTTGAGTCGAGTTTATACAAAAAATGAAAATTTCCCAGAAAATTAACGCTAATTCGGCAAAAATTTTCTGATTTTTGTCCGAAATTTAGAAAAAAAATCAAAAATTTGCGCCAAAATGGCGCAAATTTTAGAAAATTTTGGAGAACAGACCCATCAAAATACCACATTTTTCAAAGAAAAAGGACCCATTGAAATACCATACAGCCTGATTTTGCTACCCAAGTTTGCGGCACATCCCCGTAATTACTTTTGATGTAGCAATTCCAAGTATCTTCATGATATAAATGTGATCCGTTGTTTGACTCTCAGTCATCCAACCAGAATTTTTCACTTTAAAAATAGCCTAAAAAATATATGAAGTTCAACAATCAATGTCAAATATATGAAGTTTAACAATCAATGTCAAATATATGAAGTTTAACAATCAATGTCTTGTTGATGTAAGGCCAAAAAAAATTGTTTGGTTGCCCTCCACCGACCGACCCTATTATTCAGCCCGACCCAAACTTTTTTTTTATTGACTTTTTTTTCTTCTAAAAAAATATGAAAAACTTACCGAAAACTACCAAAAAAAAGTTATATTTTTGCTTTTTTCAATATTCAACCCTCAAAATGTTTAGGATGTCCCAAATCACTACAAGAAGTATTTGATTGTTTTAATTTGGATGTCGCGGGGGAAGTTGTGCAGGCTGGAGCGACCGATCGACCTAGCAGTCCATGGAAGAGTATTAAAAAAAAAAAAAAAACGACCGACCGACCCTCTCTGAAAAAAGCTTTGGAGGGCAACCAAACAATTTTGTTTTGGCCTAAGGTAGCATGTTCTTGGTAAAGGAAGCTGGTGATCCACTCACAGCCAAAAGACAATCAATGTTTGTCTACTAACCAGTCAGATACCAGGATTTGAGGAAGCTATGCTCCTGCATGCTTAGAAGAGTACCTCAGCCTAAAACGTTTTAAATGATGACCTCAAAAAGATGGTGCACAGTTATTATTGTCTCATCAAATGTTGCCATAGCCCATACTCTTATGTTACAATCCATCAGTAGTTACTCATGAAAAAACATGATTCATTATATGAGTGGAAATCGTTTGGCAGCTCTAAATTGGATGTGTTGATTTAAAATATCTTTTGGGGTATAATTATTGTTTGAACTTACCAGTTAAGTTTACATATGCCAAGCCATTGTCTATTATTTGCTGTATAAATGTAATGATTTGTGGTATATGATCTGTGACATTGGTGTAGAGAGCTGCAGGAAGCACCTGAAATAGTCCAAGGAAATCAGAATAAAAATTGTTCATTTGAAATTTAAAATTCTTCATTTTGTATGATACATGCTATTTTCCTTTTTATTTTACATGGCATATATACTGTGGGATTATCATTGTGTATGTCTTAAACTTTTGCACTTTTGAACTTTACAAGTTTTTGAAGAACTTCAGGTGTACCAAAATCATGTAAAATCAGTCATTTTAATTTTATTACAAAACTTGTTTCGGGGAGGGGGGTGTTATTCAACAAATTTTCAGATTTTAAGACTATTGTTTTGCAAGACCAACCAGCACTATGTCAAAGTTTGCCTGTAAAAAAATGATTTATTTTGTGGCCTACAGTGTAAGACTAAAGTGACAATTAATTCCATCAAGGCTGTAGAGAATCCTTGAGACATTTAAACAAGTCTTTCAATGAACGTCTGCGCGACTTATCTACAGAAAACGCAAGTTTGATCCAATTACATCTGAACTCATCAATGATCTTCACTGGCTCCCAATCAAGCAGCGAATTGACTATAAAATTCCCACTCTTGTCCATAAGGCACTTCATGGCAATGCTCTGTCTGACATCATCGACATGCTTACGACAGACAAGAAAGACTCAGAGGAAGTTAAGATCATCTTGCTCGGACGGTACATGTCTAGTTGAGCCAAGAACAAAGTGTGTTACATTTGGTGACCGTGCTTTCTCTGTCTATGGTCCCAAATTATTGAACAGACTTCCAGGCCAGTTAAAGAACTGCACGCAAGAACAATTAAAACTCTCTTCAAAACTTATCTTTTTAAGGATGCCTACCGCAGTAACTTTTCGAGCTTTAAGCGCCTTAGAACATTTGTATGATACTGGCGCTAGGACATAAATGACTTTTTTGATTTGATTTGATTTGATTTGATTTTTTATGACATACTTGATCTAGGTTTTTTAATGCGAATCACACCGTATATATTATAGAGGTTGATGACTAATAACCGGCTGACTTCAGTACAATCTTCTACATGTAACTTACATTTAATCTGTTCATATCTTGAAAGAACTCCTCTTGATACATCTTTGTAACCTGTGTGAATGGAATGTTGGATTGGTGTGCTCGTGTGATGATCTTGTCATCGATATCCGTGATACCCATCACCTGAATCACGTCAATGTTGAAGAACTCTGATAAGATTCTCCTGATGATATCAAATCGTACATAGGAGCTGGGGAGAAACAGAAATTACATTTATAGGTAAAATGTCATGGCCTCTCTTTCAAAGTGATTTGACCAGATTCCACTTTTTATTGTTATATTTGCATTGAGAGGATTGGCGTGGCCACACCTCCTTTTTCTCTTGTCTCTTACCTTCTCAGCTCAGCATTGAAGTATTCTATAGTCATCTGAAACAAACCTTTTCATTCTGGGCGGGATCAAATCGCATTGTGCGTGAACAACAAACCAATCAAATCGATCTTCAAGTCATGCAGCAACTCAAATCACGCGAGCTCACAAGTATCGCGTGAGTTGCATTTGAACTTTAACCTCGGCGCAAAGTGAAAAGGTTTTCTTCACACGACTATAGTACCCATTTGACACCTGGATTGAGAGGAGCACACGAGGGTAAGTATCTTGCTTAGGTACTGCACACGCCTTTGAACCAAAAACTCTTAATACCCCATGATTGAGAGTCAGTGACTCATACTGCAAGACCATTTGTGTTACAGCGTAAAAACATCCATGATTTACATGTACAAAATTTCTCAGATACAACTTGAAATGCCATTGATTTTGAAATTTGATTTCTGTTTAGCCTTTTAAAGCACAGTATGATTTAGCCACTTTACCTAGAATAGTAAAGCGCTTCTTAGGCTGCAATCACATAGAATTATACTATACGCTTTACGGGTACGTTTGTCCAATCTATAGGACCTTTATTTTCATGATACTATCCACAATGTAAATCCATAATCATCAGAATTTAGAGATAGCCACCGTACTGATCTCACACTGGTAAACAATATATCTTTTCTAGAGTGAGATCAGGGGCCTTTTTGAAATGGCTTCATGTATATATACACAGTACGGAGATTATTGATTTATATTGTGGATAGTATCACAGAAAAAAAAGGTCCTATAGATAGGAAAAACGTGCCCGTATAGTGCCGAATAGTGTACAGTATAGTTCTATGTGATAGCAGCCTTAAAGTAAAGAAATTATCAACTTTAAGTCCCTGTAATGCAAAAAGTAAAATTCCCTTGGACAAAGAACTAATTGTTTCATGGGAACTATGGAGAGCTGATCTTGGCTAATATTGTATAAATGTGGGCTAATCCGAGTTCAACATCTACAGCAGATACTGCACAACCTGAAATGATTTTAAAAGTGGTTGGGGTGATTCTGCTAAGTAAACATATGTAGTGACATCCTCGACAAGCGTGTCTTAGCAGTCCCTGACTCTAAATCATTGGGCACTGAACATTGTGGGGTCAAATCCAGCGAGCGGCATGTGTAGTGTCCTTGAGAAAAATTCTTACCTTAATGTGTTCCTATCAACCCAGGTGTTAAATGGGTACCACCATTCTTCAATGCTGGGAAGGTAACATACTCGCAAGGAAGGAGGTGTGGAGACAAATAGTGGAGTCTGGATAATCATTTCCAAAGAGATTCTGACTTCAAACACTTCCAAAGAGATTCAAATTTAAAGCATTCTGGCTTGTGCAATACATGTCATCCACGTTACTTTTACTTTATGTTGAAGTAACATGGAGTCATAAGACAAAGTCTTTTAAAGAGATTCAAAGCATTCTAGCTTGTGCAATACAGGCCATCCACTTTACCTTTACCTTAAGTTGAAGTAACATGGACTCACAAGACAAAGTCATTGATTACCTGTATAATAAATTGCCTGCATGCATTAAATGTGGGCTCATCATCATCATCTTTAGACTTCCATCGAGATCCATGACACACATCTTTGCCAACTATCTTAAAAACACATTGCACTTCCAAGCTCATTGAAGTTCAAGCCAGTATCTCTACATATGGTATCAGGATACGTTAAAGGTCTACAGCCTCTGTTTGGACATGGCAGTCTCCAAAGAAGAAGGTCCGATATGATTTGGTCCTTGGCTCGAAATCAGTGACCAGCGAACTGGGCTCTCCTCTGTGCCACGGTTGTAGAGATTGGAGGAATATCACCATAAATCTGATGCTTAGTTGAATGTTGTTTCAAGGACATATTTTGGACACACAGTAGTAGCCTGGTGTAGGTCCCATCTAAGTGGTCTTGAAATTCTTTCTTCATAGTCCATGTTTCTGTGCCGTACAATAAGATGCTTTCAACACAGGCCCTGAAGAATACAATCTTGGTTGCCATGGTAATATCAGACTTCCATATGACATGAAGCTTGTTACAGGCGATCCATGTTTATCCCTTTCTTGTCCAGAAGTCCTCTTTGCTATCAAGTACATATGACCCAAGATATCTAAAGTCGTCTATTTCCTTGATGGCAGTTCTATTCATTGAGCGGATAGGAGGATAATCAGATGTGGGCTAATCAAAGTTCAACTGGATGTAGTATGCACACTGCACAGTGTGCTGAAGTATTGTGGAATCTCAAGAGTAGGTTAGCGAGGCATCCCAGGGGGGGGGGGGTACTCAAATTTGGTTTGGATAGGGACGTGCCTCTGGGAAAATTGAAAAGCCATCCATCCAAATACCAGTTTTCAAGAAAATGGAACCCATCCATATACCAAATCTCTCAAATTTTGAAATTGGAAAAATTGGCTTAAGTTTTGAGAAGAAATGTCAACATTTGCGCCATTTGGCACAAATTTTAGAAACTTTTGAAATGAACCCATCAAAATACCACATTTTGCGAAGAAAAAGGACCAATTGAAATACCAGAGAGCCTGATGTTGCTACCCGAATTTGCAGCACGTCCCCATAACCCCTTTTGTACTAAGTAGCCCCCCCCCCTCCCCGGGAGGCATGCTGCACAATAAATTGCCTATAATATATCTCAAGGGGCCTTTTCATTTCAAACCAGGCTGTGTATGCCACTCTAACACACGCGTCTACAGTGTGAGCGTAAACATTTGAAATCAACAAATCACGCTCTGCAAATATGTGCGTAAATAAGATTATAAGTACGTAGAAGGCCTTGACAGTAATCTTTGGCATGAAAAACCCATACATTTTAATTCAACTTGAGGTTGTCTAGCTGACAGCTATAGCCTATAGGCAAAAAAATAATTATTGGACAGTTTAAACCAAAATTCAGAGTACAGCGCCCATTGTTTGTAAATGTAATCCCTGCATGGATTTTTGTTAAAATTGTCCAATAAATATTTATTTTGCCTATAATGAGTAATTGTCCAAAACTTGGAAACATATGGTCAATACACTAAACTACTTTATCAAGCTTGCAGCTTTATTGGCAGCCTAATTTACTAAGATTTCATCCCAATGCTTTGGTCCTTTCATACTCACCTGGCATGTCCAATATGTGCGCTATCATATACGGTGGGTCCACAGGCATACCTGCATTTCAAAATAATACACAAAAAATTGATCAAAAATAATGTCAACATTTTTTTTAAAGATGGTAACAAACATTCAACATTCAGCCATTTTAAGCCAATAAATCAAGAGTCTTGCAAAGCCTGGGGAGGGGGGAGGGGTTTGAATGTGATTGATTTATTCTGTGATTCAATTGATTTGTTTAAAAAAAAATTAGAAAATTTTTAGAAAATTATTTTTTTGGAGATTCTACATGAATTCTTGTTAGTCATGTTATCTTTTTTCCCCCTAGACTATTCATTGTTTCTAAAGAGTTTCAAGAGTTTCTAATATTCATTCTAACTCCTTCATGGGTTGGTGTTAAGACTTGAAAAAATCCCAAGATTCCCCAGGATATCATCTGGAATCTTCCAATGATTAATTGTAAACACTGCTGTGAAAAGGAAAAAAAAAGAGAGATAAAAAAAGGGAATAGCCTACATGTAGAAAGAAGAAAATAAAAGTTCTGTAGAAAAAGTTTATTTCTGTCATCTAAAACTACAATGGAAAGTTGCTATTTTAGAACTAGATATAAATCTAAAGGCCATCGGTTCAAATCTATGTTTCTCTTCACCTCCAAGCAAGAAAAATTATGTAGGTGTAGAAAGCAAACAAATTCTAGCGAAAAATATGATAAATTATTACACAAGGTGACAAGTGCGCAAATATATATTTATCCCTGGCGGTTTTCGTCGCCTTGTTTCCTTGGGCAAGAAACTTCCAAGCTGGTTTCAGACTAGCCTGTCGTGCTGTCGTACGAACAGCGTGACTTCAAAATTTTAAAGTGCGCAAACTCGACCTTGTGGCATCTCCTTGCCGTACGACAAGCCCGTATATCGATTGCCCTGTCGTGATGGTCGCAACGACACAATATTTTGAGTTGGAATAAATTTTTCTTGCGACAGACCATTGCGGCAATGCAAATTGAGACAACTCAAAATTGCAAATATTTGGTTGTGTGCCGCAACATCGTGTGCCGCAACGACAGCTAGCCTGAAACCACCTTCACTCTACTTGCTCCGTGGTCGGACAGTCACGTAAAGCCGTGGGTCCCCTGTACGAATAGACTCCTATCATGGGGTATGCATGTTATGCAAGTACTTGTATCTTTGATTGATTGATTGATCCTTTCCCTCACCAGGTTCTGGTCAAGGCTTGGAATTTTCAAAGTGGCAATTGTGAAGGAAAGATAAGCATTTGTGACCATCCATCTTAAATGAGCCATAAATGCAGCAAACTTCATTTTATGCTACAGGTGAGAATACATGTCGTGGTTGTAATTTGCCGAAATGAACTTTTTGACAGATTCTCAATCCTTGTGCATACTTCAAAACAACAGCAAAGTTTCATTTCAAGAAAGTTATCGTAAATTTTTAAGGACAATCAACAGAAAATATAGGGCTTACTGATCTTTAAATGTGTTTATCTCAGTTATACATTTTACTCCCTGACAATTAACCTTTGACGGACCAACCTTGACTTCTGGGAATCCTTATAACATGATCTTTGTAAATACGGTATTTAAAAAAATGAAAATGGCAAGAGGCTGCATTTATGGCTCATTTGGGATGGACAGTCTCATTTATAACAATGTGGTTGACTAATTTGAACAAACCAGTAATCGTCATGCGAGTGCAAGAAAGTCGTATCTGCAATAGCTGCCATTTGTCATAAATTTGGATTGCACACTGCATGACCTCCAGACTTGGGTCAGTGGTTCTTGAAATGGTTCTTACCGTCACCTGAAGAACCATTTCAAGAACCACAGACATAAGACAGGAACATTTTGAGTTATTTTTCACATTCTTGTTACAAGGTGTAAAATAAATATAAATTAAGAGCAGCCATTGCAGATACGACATTCTTGCACTCACATGACGAGTTGATGCTTACCATGTTGCAACATTCCTGTGTTTCAAAATAAGTGGAACTTTGACTTGATCTCTGGTCAAACTGTTGGTAACCCTGATACCAGTATCATATCCAGTGGGTTGTCTCCAGGCTTTAGCTGAAGATTCACAGTTTTGGGAGAAAAACTTGAAACACGTCGTATCATCATTGTTACCACATAACTTCCTTGTTTTTGCTGATGTTATACAGGAGTAGTAGTGTCTAACCTTGCCAGTGGATTTCACTTTAGGACATAATGATGCTAGCTGCATGGCTCTACATGTGAAAACCAAAATTCAGAGTACAGCGCCCATTGTTTGTAAATGTAATCCCTGCATGGATTTTTGTTAAAATTGTCCAATAAATATTTATTTTGCCTAT
>JXSR01S019225.1:127546-143056 GCA_000969725.1 Ophiothrix spiculata | reverse complement strand
TCATCAAACCAGCGCTCTGTGCCGATTTTCTATGCATAAAAAAAAATAAAACAAGCCACTTTTCTCGGACCTTACTACTGATTGCCACAACCACCATAAACACATGCAGCCAACTTCCCAACAGATAAACAAAGTAAATCTGATCGGGATTCTGATATACAGGGTGAGTCAAAACAATTAGTGTAATCAAATCAGTGATTTTATATAACCAGTTCCTATTAGGCCTATTATTTTACAAAATTGTTCCTGTATGAGATGTCATATTTCATTAGCTTTCATAGAAAATTTATTGTGTTGAAATCGGATATCTAAAGTTATGGTCATTTGAGTGGAGGTACCCGATTTGAACGACAAACAAACTACACTGTTTAGAATAGTGCGTACTGGTAACAAAGGCTGGTGTTTCTTTCAATTGTTATGATATTAACGCCTACGGAAATAAAATAAAAAGAAAACAATAGGCTGCTGAATGTGGACTGTTAAATATCGGGTAGTGGATTGACTCTTGAAGCAATGTTTTGATATCTAAAAAAAGCTCTTCTAATTCGGTTGCTGTTTTGTTGAATTGTCCGGATCAGGATCTTCCAAAACCCTCCTTGTTTCTGTTACGAAGAGTTGCGTGATCTTTAGCTTAAGTTATAAACAATATTTTAAATAGATTGATGCGATGGGACCTGGCATCTGTAAACTAAAGACAAAACAGACAACAATCTTCAACCAGACCATGAGACTGATGATACTTAATTGCCGGGCTTAATTGCAACAAAATGCCAACTGTGCCGGTTGCTACATAATTTGTTGCGCCATGATTTATCTCCTGACATTGGTTGTCAAAACAGAGACTGGCAAGAAAGGAAGGATCAAATATGAGACAAAAAGGATCAATTTTGATCCTTTTTAGGTATCAAATATGAGCTTACCCTTTAAGGATCAAAGTGATCCAAAAATAAGGATCAAAATTCTTGATCCGAAAAAAGGATCAAATATTTCTTATAAAAAAGATCTGCCTAAAAACATCTCACTGAAGTGACCCTAGCAGGGTTTGAACCCACGCCGCATGTACACCATTTATAATTACCAATTATAATGACCAATGCTCTAACCACTCGCCCACGGAACAGGCAGTTATCAAGTGTGATGAAATTATCGTATTTGTATACCATTGTATACATTCCCGGCTATGCAGTGGATATGGGATGTACTCAAATATGAAACAAAAGATCACGTTGGATCCAAACGCGGTATCAAATATGAGCTCATCCTGATCCTGGTGAATTTGATCCATTTGTATATTTTGATCCGGAAAAAGTATCAAAACGATCCACGTTGGATCAAAAGTGATCCTTAAAGGATCAAAATAAAATGATCCCGAAAACTACTCGTATATTTGATACCGGCCTTCTAAGAGTGAATGGACGTTCAATTATGCATAGGCTCAGAGGAAATCCCAGATATCACATACTGGGAAGTGCAGCATGCAGTCAAAAACACCAGGACCGGATAACATCTTAATATACACAATTAAAGAAGGGGAGGATGTCATTGCTAAGGAGCTGGCAAAGCTATACACAGCTTGCATACGCAACGGGAAAGTACCAGAGAAGTGGAAAGAATCTAATATGATCATCCTTTTCAAGAAAGGGGACAAAAGGGATCTCAAGAACTACAGACCTATTAGTCTTCTTTCAAACATATACAAGTTGTTTACAAGAATCTTGAAAAACCGGATGGGAAATACACTTGATAGTCACCAACCCAGAGAACAAGCAGGGTTCAGGAGCAGTTTTTCAACTATGGACCACATCCATACACTGAACCAGATCAAAGAAAAATGCCAAGAATACAACAAACCACTTTGTATGGCCTTCATTGATTACGAAAAAGCATTTGATTCGGTGGAGACACAGTCAGTTCTAAAAGCACTGCAAGAACAGGGAATTCATCATAAATACATAAACCTGCTCAAGGACATCTATACCAACTGCACTACCACAGTTACAATGCACAAAGCAAAAGCGAAAAAATCAACATAAAAAAGGGTGTCCGGCAAGGGGACACGATTTCGCCCAAACTGTTTACAGATTGTTTGGAAGGCATATTTCGCTCACTGGAGTGGGAGGATAAAGGAATAAACATCAATGGTGAAAAATTTAACCATCTGAGATTTGCAGACGACATCGTTGTCTTGGGTGAGCATTTCAGTGAAGTGGAGAACATGCTTGAAGATCTCGCAAATGCAAGCAAACTCAACGCTGTGGATTGAAAATGAACATGAAGAAAACAAAAGTAATGGAAAATTCCAAGGTACCCCAGAGATCTGTAACTGTAAATGGCAATAAAATTGACGAAGTCAATGCAGTGAATACATATATCTGGGACAAAGATTTAGCCTGAAAGAAAAGAGTCAAGAACAGTAGATAAGGAGAAGAATCATACTGGGCTGGTGCCAATATGGAAAGCTGAGCAACATCATGAGAGGCGAAATACCATTGAGCCTAAAAAGAAAGGTCTTTAATCAATGTGTATTACCAACCATGACTTATGGAGCTGAGACCTTGGCATTGTCAAATAAAATGGATAGCAGCAGCACAACACAACATGGAAAGAAATATGCTTGGAATCACTTACAAAGACAGAAAAACAAATGTATGGGTGAGGAAGCAAACTCAAGTCCAAGACATTATGATTAACTATCAAACTCATTAAATGGAAGTGGGCTGGACATATCTGCAGGAGAACAGATAACAGATGGACTTCGATAATAACATCATGGAGACCTATGGATGGGACCAGAAATAGAGGAAGACAAAGGGTGAGATGGCGTGACGAACTAGATGATTACTGGGGAACGGTGCAGTGGAAGGGAACAGCTAGAAACCGGTCATTATGGCAGAAACATGCTGAGGCTTTCGCAGTGCCGGATTTACCTTTCCAAGGGCCCTGGGCCAGGCCTAAACTGAGGGCCCCATACACACCCATACCAATGATTTTTAAGTGGCTGTGACCCCCCCCCCCCCCCCCCCCCGAGTTAGGGGTAGGGGTAAAAAAATCCCATTCAATATTCATTTTTTCTTCCTTTTTTTCGTTTTTCTTTTTTTTTTTCTTATTTTTGTTGGTTCTTTTTTTTTTTTGCTCTTCTGTTCAAGGGCCCCCCTTGACCTCGGGCCCTGGGCCCGGGCCCACCAGGCCCATTTATAAATCCGGCACTGGCTTTCGTCCAGCAGTGGACCGACAACGGCTGAAGATGATGATTGGTTGTCACAGATTGTGCACTGACATCTGAAACGACCATCAGTCCCGGGGGGGCCACTCAGATTTGGAGCTGTACACAACCGCGTTCAAAAAAATTTCAGACCCACCCTAAGCAGGTTTTGGTCCATTCTCAAAATTATACCCTAAACAGGTTTTCGCGACCTTATTTTTTTTAAAGTACCCTTATTAACAGGTTTTGGACAAAATTACGCCCTAAACAAGTTTCACTTTTAATTGTACCATACATCTGACTCATCTGTCAAATTTGAAGATATAACAAGAGAGCTTTAGAAACTTTAATGTTTTAAACCCGTAGAATAGATTATGAAATGTTCGGTATACTGGACTAAATGACTCAATTTAATTTTCATGTACAACATAACAATATGGCAACATGTCACCCTCATTTGAAGTAGGCCCTGTCTGACAATACTGACATTAAACAATACAATTTAAAAATACAATTTTGTAATATTTTCTTCAATACGTGACCCGTAAAACGTATCCTAAAATTGCGTTTTAGAAAACACTCGTCTCTAAATTTACTAGCTTCTATTAATCGTGTCCTATACCGCCTGGTACACAGTTAGACCTAAGTCTCTTGCTGAATTTATGTATGGTACATGTGTAGCAGGTCAACGTTTTAATACTTACCGTTACGTGGTTTGATGACACTCGTCTGTGGACCACTGCGATGATGTTGCAATTATCCCAAAATCTGATCGGGATTTCAAACAGGCCCGGCAAACAGGGTAGTTCACTTTTTAATACAAAGGGTGCGGAGAAAGTTGGACATGGAATTTTTAAAGAGACCCTAAACGCGTTAGAAACGATTTTCAAAACACACCTTTTTTTACGAAAATGCTTGATTTTCCACCCCTAAACGCGTAACGTGCCCGACTGTGAAAAAAAACACCCTTTTCACGCGTTTTTTTGAACGCGGTTGTGTACAGCTGCAAATCTGAGTGGCCCCCCTAGGCCATCAGTACTGAATCTTCTTCAGTATCTTTGCACAATGCGTGCCCATTGAACATTTTGAATGCAGCGTCAAGTTCATCAATGCACAATCATTAAGATATTACCCGCTGCTGCAGGCCTAAAGAATTCATGTTGAAGCAAATTAATTTTGTTCGACATCAAAACTTTGGTACTTTTATTTGTTACTTGTGACGGCTGTATGTAACGTTTGAATGAATTGGTCAATTTCAACAAACTAAAACTGAAAGCTGATTAAACTTGCTATTTATCAAATTAAAATAAACAGATCCCCTGTACAAAATTCATCCGTTGATTACACTTTATTTTGACTCACCCTGTAGGCCATACATTTGCAATATTTGGGAATTTCCCGTGGAGAAGAAGCGACTTTGATTTGACAAACGATCATCATGACACTAGAGGGCAGAATACCCTGTACACAGCCAGGCAGAAAATTAGTGTCCAAAAGTTGCTAAAACAATGGAAAACAATGGACCCAGATCATCTGAATATCAAAATGGAAGAACAAACTGGAAGTGGTTCTCAGTCAAGAATGATTTAAAGCCTGCAAATTGTAGAATAAATTGAAATCCAAAATTGCAGTTTTCCCACGTCGTCTGTAGAGTAGAGTCAACTGGCTGTGTTCAATATCGACTGCTAAACTTCGCCCCCAGCGTCTCAAGTGGACTACTTGTATATCATTACGCCAAAACTTTCACTGCAAATTAAAAGGGAAACCAGCAAGGTTGCTTAGCAAGAGCAAGCGGGATGAAGCGTTGAGTTGGCTGCATCGTATCTTTTGCAAACACTCTCAGTTCTATGGGAATTTTAACTTGTTGTGACCACTGATGTTCTTAATGATCTCATTTTATCGGATTTATAATATGTAGCAAGTGGATTTTAGTACTGAATTGATACCACCATGCCGGTTCGGAGAGGGCATGTAGCCCCCCAAAACACTTTCATTGATACTATCATTAGAAAGTTTGACGGACAGAGTAAGTATAGTGTTATTGTATTTATGAATATAAGATAAAGCTTTGGTATTGTTGTGTTGGATCGAACACAAATTGCATGGACCCTATAGAATATTTTAGTTTATAACCAGTGCGGTTAATACAGTACGTGCCGGTGCAAGTAATAACTTTAAGCTAACTTTTAGTCCCCCTGGAATAAAAGTCCACCTTCCATAACATAATAAGCATGAAACTACTGTTGCGCGAATTGTTAGCCTATAAGGCTAATGAAACTCGATTACCGGTTTCCCGTCACCCGCCCGCGTTATGAAATTACTCCCTCGTTTTGTGAACCAGATTCAAGAAAAAATTCATTATTTGCTAAAAATGGTCTTTTTCTCAGTTTTTGGCCAATGAATACATTGTTTGAGATGCATGAGTATCATTATATTCATTACACTGCAATTTCCATGTGGAACAACTCATCAAAATCAATGTCCGGTGACACCAAACATTTTTTATTCTGGAATGACTGCACAGAAAATAATGGGTTTTTTGTGATAAACAGAAAACGGGAAGTAATGAATAATGAATAATGAAAATGTTGCCTCATTATGATTAGACAAAAATGTTACGGGAAACCTGGAATCAAGTTTCATTAGCCTAATTTACTGTACAGCAAGGACAGTAAGAATAGATCCCCATCAGGCATTACACTGGTGTAGTTTAGTAAGTGGGACCAAGGCCATTTTCTTGTGCCAATATGTGTAAACCTTACATAATTATTAAACCTGACCAGAATACCCAGTTACCCCCCCCCCCATATGGTAAGGTCGTTGCATTTGCTCAATTTGCCACTGTATGTATCCTTCAACATAGCACAAAATAGTACATTTTTATGAATATTAGGCCATAAAACAAAAAATAATGAATTCTACTTACTTGCCAATTCATATTTCCGTACAAAACATATTTGTCAAAATATAAACAGAAAACCCAACATATATTTTGATTTTGTCGGACAGGTTGCTGACACATCGTAAAGTTACCACCTTTTCAATACAGAAATAGCGAGATTCTGGTGAAATATTGGTCCATTGGAAGACATTCATGAAGCCCTCAGGCTTTCAATATCCACAATGCGGAAGCTAGCCATCGGATATTATTCATCCTGGCGGATCCTAAGCTTTCCAGAGATATAAGCATCTCCCTGATTAGCCATATAGTTTCGTCGGACAGATGAAAAATGTTATGTTACACTCATGATACATTATTGATAAGAAGCTATAGAAACCTGTGTTTGCAGTGAACTGGACCATTGTTAACATAGCACTGCATTGGCATGTGGAAATTTATTTAATGCGAAAAACAGTGGTAAACATTACGATATACCACCCCCCCCCCCCGGATTATGATATATTTGCTGAAATTCTATGTGAATGTTAAACAGAGCCTGAATAATTAACCTGACCACTTTTTTGACCTTCAATATATATATATATATAGATATCATTTAGAGTTTGATTCTTACGAGAAAGTTCAAGGGGCAATTCATGATTCACTTTTCATCCTCAAAGTCACCTCTTTCAAAATTGAGTTTTTTAGCTAATAAGAATCCTTGACTGGTATATGTTACAATCCCCAAACCATTCTTTCAATTGTCTTTGCAACATAAAATATTGTTATCTTTTCTCTCTTCAGATCGGAATTTTATAATTGCCAATGCCCAACTAGGAGGTAATGCCATCATATTCTGTAATGATGGGTTCTGTGAATTATCTGGGTTTTCCAGAGCAGAATTGATGCAAAAACCTTGCTCCTGTGATTTTTTACATGGAGCTGAAACCAACATGGATTGTGTGGCAAAAATCAAGGAGGCACTATCCAAAGGGGAAGAAACGCAGGTGGAGATTACTTACTACAAGAAAGATGGTAAGTCATTGATATATCTATAGGCCCAAAATTGTTTGTTTGGCCCAGATGATGCAGGTCGCACAATAAATTGCCTGTTTTACCCCAGATTTTATGGGGAATTCTTCCGTGGTATTGCTCGTATATTTCAATGTGTGAATAAAAAGAAAAGTTTTTTTTTTTAATAATCAGAATATCAGATATCTTTTTAGTTTTCTGGGGTCGAAGTCCCGACCCCAACGGTTTTGAAATCTGCATATTTTTATACGCTAAGTAAGGGTATAAAATGATTTTTTTTGAGCTTTAGTTAAAGCAATACTATAAGATTTCGCTACAAAAAGGTTTATAGTAAAAACAGCATAAAATGAAGGAATGTGGCAATCTGAAAACGTTTTCCAAGTGTATTTTGTCAAAAAATTGTTTTGCCGTTGAAAATTGGATAAAAAGCACATGCATGCTTTCCTACACTAATATATGTGGAATTTAATTCGGGATCCCGAATTTAATTCAACAAATGGCCATAAAAGTAAAAGTAAGCATCATTAAGTAAAATCATTTGGAAGGAATTACTATCTAGCCAAAACAATCCCAGTAAGCTAATAAAATTAAAAGTCATGGGTGACAAGGGGCGCTTCATTTATAACACTTTATAGTATTGCTTTAACTTAAAATTCAAGCTTTTTGAATGGGAGTTTCAAAATCTGATGATGCCATGTCCTACGCCACCACCCCACACCCCCTTACCCCACCCCACCTCGGGTTTGGCCATAGATGCCCTTTCAGAGGAAGGGTCAAGGGTCGGTTGGTCAGGAAAAGGGTTTTTTAAATTGATTTTAATTTTTCTCAGCTTTAAAGCTGTACAAATGTAAAACTGTCAAAATATGGGACATGGGTGATTTAAGATTTGATTTTCAATCAATGCTTTAAACTGATGTAGAAGATCAAAGGAGCTGTTTAAATACTGGTTTGCTGAATAACTTTGCCTGTAAAAATTGTAAAGAACAAAATTGAAATTTGAAAATTAGGGTCAGAATTATTTTGAACGGTACAGTAACAATTCTTCCCAGGTTTTCAAAATTAGGGTCAGTCAGAAAAAGCCAAAGAATCATTTGTTTTGCCTAATTGCACTGTGAGAAATGTCTTTAGTTTTATATAGTAGCTACTCTTTCCTAAAGGTATTACTTTATAAATTTATATTATCAAATCGGTGTTACTGGTAACTCAAGCATGTATATCAAACTGTGTGATTATCGATAATGTTATAGACATGTCGGATGTTTGTCTTTTGACATATCGATAGTCAAAAAGTCTAAATACAGCAAAATAAAATGACACGTTTTGACAGTGTTGCATTTCCATCTTTCACATAAAGCCATTGATCAGTAAACATCAAACATGTTAATTGAAAAAGTTTTCTCAAACTTATTGTCAAGAAAAAAGAGTAAAAATAACTGAATACTACAACTTCTGAAACAGACAATAGGTAGATTAATAGATTGAAGTGTAGTACTCAAAACAGTCTTAAACAAGAATTTTGATCAAATTAGCTGATTCTGTAGCAATGTTTAGCACTTGATTTCTAAAATGTACAGAAATTAGGAAACACTTCATCTGCATGGCAAAACGTTAACTACTTATCTAAATCTGTGCTTTTAAAAGTCTCTATTGAGCAGGTACCTCAAGGGAGTTTCAAGTTTGATAAAATACTGTCATCATTAAAAGCATCAGAAATGTATGTAAGCTTAGAGCGAGAGAATCCGTGGTAGATTTTTTATCACTGTTTGGCTATTTTATGTCTGTACTGTGTTTTGTTACTAATCATCTAAACGAACTTTAAATGAAGTATTTCTGTGTTTGTAATTTTAATAGTGACTTTAAAAAAGATCCATTACTTTTTATGGAATTTTCCTTTGCTTTGAAAGTGTTAAAATTAGATTTGTTTAATGCATTGTATTGTGTTGATAGTATTCTACTGAATATATAACCAACTGAAATATTCCCCAAAGTATGAGTACTTAGTATGAGTACTTAACTTTATTTGAATTTGACGAAAATATCTTTATTTGAATAATAACATTTCTAAGTAAAAGTATCAGGTTTGTGTTTATTTGTTTTAAATTGTAAAATATATGAATGTAAGAAATCAAACCAAGTTTAAAATGATTAAGTTTATATCAAGATGGTAAAATGTTTGATAATTCCAATTACCCATGTGTTTTCATGATGTCGGGATGAAGATGTATCTCAATATATCATAAGCCTATGTCTTGTACATTTCTTTTTATCGATGCTTACATTTCATCAGACTTTCCTCGGAGGGACAAAACATAATTTCTATAATGTGTAAAACATGTATAATGGAAATACCTGAGGACAAGCAACTCCTTAGCTAAGTGTATTATTGAGTGGCCTTGATAGGACAAGAGGAATAACTGTGTTTTGATCAATTCTTAATTGATCTGCTTTGTGGACTCTTCCAGATGCCCGCTCTTTCCTAAGGTGGGACTTTTGTAAATGAAGGAAATGTAATATTGCTGGCTTATCTGGGCAGTAAAGTATAAATAAAGATGCAGAAACCCATAATAGGAAAAATCTTGAGAATGTTGTATAGATAGCACCTTTTTCTGAGGCTATAAAAACAAATTTGTTGCCATAAGTTCTCACTTTTTCCTTCTTGGTTTAAGTAGTTAAAAAGAGATATTATTTTGGTTACCTGTCTGGGTACGAAAATTTGACAATATGTCTACAGACATTTTGATGAAGATAACATATACCGGTACTAGAAGTATTGAAACAGGAAAGTTACGAATAGGTTGTCTACTTTCCCGATTGAAACAATTTACCATCCTAATTTTTGTGTGTACGTACGCCTATTGAGTTAAATACGTGTGATCAGCAGAACCACTATCATTTGTTTGGAACCAGATCCCACGTGTTGGGCTAATTATCAAGAAATTACGTACTTCCACATCGTATTGCCCTTTGTGAATGTGTTTAACTCTTTTGTTTTGGGTGTGGGTTTTACCACTTTGTCACACCATGGAATTAGGAGAAACTAATTCCATGGTCACACCTGCTCGGTAATACAAGAAAACAATTTTGGAAAGCTTTAAGCCGAAAACATACTCGGCCTCCAAACAAATTTTTCGCTACCAAACATTTGGTTGTTACGTCAAAATGACGAGTGACCCCAAACAAAATAACGTCAACACCGAGTTGAGACCAAATAAAATTTCGCGCTAGATTGCACATGCTATTGAATTACCATATACATTGAACCAAATGTTTGCTACCCGTTCATACTTTAAGTTCGATGGCAAATATTTGGTGACGTCACGACCAAATGTTTGGTAGGAAAAATTTTGTTTGGAGGCCGAGTATGATTTCGCCTTTACTCTTTTTTCATTTCACAAATTTAATAGTGTACACTGCTCCATTCTGTTTGACCATCACTGCATAAATTGTCATGTTACACAGCATGATATAAATTATATAATACACTTCAGAAATGTTCGATTGATTTTCTGTTGTTATTTCCACATCATGGAATGATGATGATGATGACAGCCTTAGGGTAGAACTTTATCTTGTCCTAGAAGCAAGGGAAAACTCCTCTACTCTTATGTATCCGTTTTTCTTGAACTTATTGACTCAATATTGACAAAGTTACTTGTATTACACATTATGCTACTCAGTTTTCATACACCCGGCTACTACAAGCAGCTTGTATATGGGTATAGACATAATTTGTGGGTTTAAATTTTCAATTCAAAACTTTAACAAAATTAGAATACAATTCCAGAATCCGTATACTTGTCTTTTGGTAAATATAGAACTGTTAAGTTGTTTTCCCCATCAATATATGGCATAACTATCTTATCTAATTATTTCCTGGCTAGTTTTCAAATTAACAATCATTTAGACTTCAAATGAAGCAAAAATATTTTAAGGGTGCTTGACAGTGTTGTAAGTGGTTTAAAGTTTGATATTGGTCTTGTTTCAACCATGAATTGTAACTTACAGAGAATCAATGAAAATAAATTGCATTTACGGCTACTTTGGATGGACGGCCACCAGTACTGACGGCCACATGATTAGGAAAAACTGAGAAGTCATTTGTTTCTTTTTGTGGTTTTGGTTCATGATACTATAATTTTACCAGAGATTGATTTCCCATTTGTATTGATGAAACTCATGACATTAGACCAATGAATGTGAATTAAATTTGATTGATTTTGAATTAGATATGCCTCATAAAATTGTCTTTGTGTTTGTCTAAAAAGATACTCTCCCTCTCTCATACTTGTGATCTCCTCTTATTAATGTTGCATGAAATGACATACCATTAGAAATGGATGTTGATTTCCCGGCATGATTCGTATTACATGAATGCGTCTTGTATGTCATAACGATACAGCAAGCTTGTATGACTGTATTGCATACTACATTGAAAGTTGCCTGTTATATGACCCCAGAGAACCCAGAATTTGTTAAGTCTACAAAAAGAACTTATTTATTGTATTAATATTTGGTTTGTGACTAGTAAAATACAATACATCTTTTCTATTTTCTTCAATTTTGGTAAAAATTGAATAGATTATTCTTTAACCATCAGTGCTGATATTATATCTCGTGATAAATGAGAAAACTAATTCAGTTGTTCATTTCAGAAAAAATACTTTTTAAACTTTGTACCCACGGCTTGATCTTTTGGGATCATTTAGCACCCTGCAAGATGATAAAGTTCCCTCTCTTAGTGAGTTATTATGCAATTTCATCATATGTAATAAGCAACAGAACAGAGCTCTGAGACACAAAAACATTACTCATTGTCGGACGTCTTTTAGACCTTGGCTAAAAAAGCATCCCAATCAATTCTTACAAGAAATCAATTCTTTTTACGTCACACAAACAATTTATCATCTGTTTATTCAATATACCTGTGTCAGGCTGCTTTGTTGTACACAGACTTCATGTTTCACATATGTGCCCGTTGAAGCAGCTGTAAATGCGGCAAACTTAATTTTGCTGTATAAAGCGAATTACATGTTTGTAATTCTTGAATTTTACTGCATTTCTCTTTTTTTAGGTTTTCATGAGATTTAAAAAAAAATTCTTATATCGAGAGATTAAAAAAAAAAGGAAAAAATTCGGCTGGGAAGCGGCCGAAAAAAAAGTGCCCTAAAAACATAATAAAAAATTAAAAATATTTTCGCATAGCGCATAGCCTTTTTGACTAAAAAACAATGTGTAGCGCTTAGGGTTTTGGGCCTAAGGAAACTAAGACAGAGTTCTTTTTTTTTTTTTTTTGCCTAACAATCTTTATATCTGTGCTTCAGAACTCTTAACAAAACGAAAAGGTTCCTGGAGTTCTTCTGGATACTTTGTAGGCAATATTCTAAGTTGTCTTCAGGAGTATCCAGCTATATCCTGAATCAGTCATGGAGGTCTCCTGTTTTTTCACATTCAAATTCAGGAGACCTCATAGAACACTAGGAGATTAAATTTGATAATAAATCAGTAAGCATCTTTGCAAATGATTTGAATAAAATGTTAAAATTTTCATTTTAAGTGAATTTTTATCCTCTGAATCAAAATAAACAACAAAGATTCTTGCTGGTATATATTCACTGAATACGATAAGCAGCTAGCAGAAACTATTTTGGATTCAGTGAATCCATGTGAAATTGTTTGTGGCCGTATGAAATCAAAATGGCCATATGCGACCAAATTCATTCTCCTAGTGGAAGCTGCTATGTTTTGCTATGGGAATACCCGCATAGTTTCATTTCAAGTATATGATCTTGAGTATATGTAAAAAATATATTTGTTTGAGGACCAAGAGGCTGCATTTACAGCTGATTTGAGATGAACGGTCACATATGTGCAGTGTGCACCCGTATGCATAGGCCCAAAATTTACACAGGACACAAATATTTCTTGTTACTTTTATATAAAATCTTGATTTTTTTTGGTGTAAACATAGGATTAGTCCCAATTTGGAAAAGAAAAAACACAATCACTGCTTCTGTTACCAGTCAAAGACAAATTGCTTAATTAAAGGAACATTTTATGATTTGGTTAAAATTGGTTAAAAACTCGCCTCTCTTCCGATTAGCTAGAAATCTGATTTTTGATAGAGATGACCTTGGTATGACGCTGTGGATCATGAATTTCCCCAATAAGGGCAAATTACCAGGTAAAGATCCTTTTACCTTGAGTCTATTTTTCTCAGAAATTTTATCTCAATAAAAAATTGTAATTACCTGCATAAAACTAATAAATGTTTCAGCATACTCTCAATCGAGTTGTCTATCGCAATTTCATTTTAAATGACTTAACTCATCAAGGCTAATTTATAAAAATCATCTCTTGCCATCTTCAAAATGCAATCAAAAATGCTGATACATGTATGAATACCATTTACAGTATTCTTTCATGGAATTGGCGACTCCACACTGTTTATGATTGATGCACCAATCTTGTTCTTTGTCTTTAGGAACCAGCTGCTCCAACCCAACTCTGCCATTAAGGCAAAATTAACCAATATGTACCAATTTCTTTTTGGTGTTGATGCCGTGAAAAACCTGTTCAGATATGCACAAATGCACCTGTGTCATGATTACAATGGGTTTTAAGAATGGCTTTATATTCCCACTTGATTTTGTAGTTGTTTTTTCAAAGTTTTTGCATCCTATATAGACCTTTTGTCAAATTTTGATCATGGATCAAGTTTACAAAAGCATGCATGGCTGTCTTCAGTAGAAAGCTTAAGAACTTTTGAATATTGAGTAAAACCAAAAAAAGGTCTCCAATATTAAATGTAAATGGCAACCAATGATAATGGCCTAATGTCATCATTACCAATCATTAAAATGAAAAATGAGTCTCCGGTTTGTTACTGGTTATTGGTAAAAATATAGCCTTTCAAATACATTAAAACTGGTTATCAGATAAACATCTAAATTTTACACTAATTGCTTGCTGCATGTCAGATGGTTTGCTTGTTTTTTGCTGTCTACTGAAGATGGCCAAATTCTGGTATTAAAGCAAAACTATAAGATTTTGATCAAAAATGGTTTAGAGTAAAAACAGCATCAAATGGTGGAATGTGACTATCTAAAAGCGTTTTCAATTGTATTTTGTGAAAAAAATTGTTTTGCCACCCAAAAATGGATAAATAGCTTATGCATGCTTTCTTAAACTAACACATGTGGAATTAAATTTTTTTTGATCCCAAATTTAATTCAACAAATGGCCATAACAAAAAAAGTAAGCATCTTTGAGCCAAATCATTTGGAGGGTATTTATATCTACCCAAAACAAACCCAATAAGCCCAAAAAAATCAAAAGTCATGGGTGGCAAGGGGCGCTTCATTTTTAACACATTGCTTTTAATGCATAATAACATTGAATAGATAAAACTAAGTTGGATGAAAATAATTCAACTCATGCCAGCCAGCCAGCATTTAGTGGTGGTGTGTATTTCTTGATATCAATAGTACCGATGCAGATATATTCATGATGACATAGATCTGTTTTAATGAATAAAAACATCATTGGTTATTTGTGAATCAATATTGATTATTCTGCATTGATTATCTGTATATTTTAAGGGGTCCTATTATCATTGCCAGGCCCCCAGCCAGACAAGAAAGATAAAATCATTTGTTTCTCTTTTCTACGTATTGATTAAAGGGAGTAATATTTTACTGGGCTCGCATCTGTTTGCTTTTGTATGAAACAAGTTTAAAGATTAATGTATTTGAATTGGATTGCCAGTGACACTATTAATAAAATGATGTATACATGTGTGTTTGCTAGACTTATTGTTTCAAATAAATTTTGTACGCGAACATGAAATCTATAAACAACTAAACTGGGAAGTATAATTATTGCAATCAGAAATGTTGCAGTACTTAAAATTTCTGATTGCAAATGGTAAAGACCTTTTCTGAGAATTCCCAAAGAATTTCTGACAATTGCCGAGAGTAAAAGTGCTTTCTTTACACAATATATAGAATGTTAAATTCATGTTAACGTAAACTGATACCATATGAATTCTAACTATTAGGGTTGGTACTTGAGGTGTCATGCAGTTTTAAGGTTTAATAGCTAACTCTGCCGATTTCAAATTGAAAGTTTGCTCTTTCTGTCAGACTGAGTCTGGTACCACCAGCCAAAATTGTCCAGAATTAGTGATTTTATCATGTTTGAATCCTGATATAATTATTTTTCTCTTTTATTGCACTGAAAATGCAAGAGATTTCCGAGAAAAATTTTCAAGAAAGTTTTGTTGACAAACATGCATATCAATGAGCTGTTATGTGATTCAATAAAATTCCACATGATCTGATGTTCCGAAGATTTCCTGGATGGAATTTGACCTGGATTTTGAAAAGGTCCATTGCAT
>JXSR01S019225.1:84083-109805 GCA_000969725.1 Ophiothrix spiculata | reverse complement strand
TATATCTATAGGTTTATAATGTTTATGAGGTCATAATGGTGATTAAAAATGTTGAGTTTTTTTAATTACACATATTTAAATGTCATTCTATTTCTCCTGCATTATCTGTTGTGAAAATTAGTGTTGGGCCTAATATATGCTATTTGCATATTTTGATGGATTTTAACCAGGCTTTGGTCATAGGTGCAATATGGGAACCCCCATTTGTCTATGATATCCAAGATCATATGTGATGGCTCACCCCAAAAGGGGGGAACTTTGAAAATTATATCAATTTTGATGTTATCATTTCATCTGTTACAGCATTTTCTAAGCTTTAAAATGACACCTTACTTGTTGAAATTGATCAAGGCGATCAAATTTTACAACAGAAAATCTGATGGAAATTCTTATTATTTTCTTCATTTTTTGCTGCTTATTTTCGTCAATTTCTCAAAAAGTTTTCAGTCGCAAAGTCCCCCTTTTCGGGGTGAGTCATCACATATAAGGTCAAGATGCAAGATGTAAGGCTGAAAATGTCAAATGATGTGGATCTCTTGGTTCCAGTATGATGTTTAACAGGGACATATATAGCTATGCCATGACTGCTAAAATTTTTGAGGCCTGAAACAAAAAATGGGTCATAATTAGGTTGATGTAAAAGGCTATTTCAGCAAGATTTTAATGCAAATTGATGCAACCCTAAAATACCCACTGGCTCAACACTGCCCAGGCTGTACATTATATCATTGATATCCTATTTCACATGGACTATTTGTTCCCACTTACCAATAGCTCGATGTACTCTTATATCATCGTTCCAACTGATCTCAAATTGTAGAGTATTTTATGACTGTCATATTTCGTATATCTGAATTGTCATTTTACGCAACCATCTATGATTTACATGGGTTCTTTTCCATCTTCATATGTGATGGCTCACCCTGAAAAGGGGACTTTGCAGATGATATCAATTTTGATTTTATCATTTCATCTGTTATAGCAATTTCTAAGCACACCTTACTTGTTGAAATTGATCAAAGCAATCAAATTTTACAACAGAATATCTGCTGGAAATTCTTATTATTTTCTTTGTTTTTTGCTGCCTATTTTCACCAGTTTCTCAAAAAGTGTTCTATCGCAAAGTCCCCCCTTTCGGGGTGAGTCATCACATATTATGTTTCATTGAAGAGATATGGCCAAAGAGTAGTGAAATTCCATACGATTTTGTAGACAAAAATAATGTAATCATAATTTTATGGATTATTATTAGACACATTTTTGCCTGTTACATCAATTTGGTTCAAGATATGCACATCAAACCTCACATTTGCTATCTTTGATACTTTGATAGATGTGAGACCTCACATGAAAAAGTATATTCTAAATTTCTCACATGATCAGAATACCCGCCTTTAACTTCAATAATCACATAAGCTTTGTATACGCTGCAGCAGTTGCAAGTCATTATTTATACGCCGGATAAGTAGTGACGTCATAATTAATGTAAATCACCCAACACTTGCGTTTTGGTTCCAAACAAACGGGGTGGCCAGCTTTACCACACGTTAAGTCTATGGGGAAAAAAGTCAGACTCCTATTTGATACCATAACTTTCTTTTAAAACAAAAATAAGGGAAAACATTGCGACCTGTTATGCTGAAGGTTGTGATCACAAGCCAGGATGGGACCCCTGCTGTTATTTTTGTTTTCCAACCGAGAAAAATCAGTCTGATTTGTATGTTTATGTACGCCTATCTGGTAATACGTATGATCGGTGAATATTATCATTTGTTTGGAACCAGATCGCACGTGTTGGGCTAATTGTCATAAATGTGACGTGACTACTTCCCCGGCGTATACAAACCCATCTTGCAAAGGATACTTTGGGCCACTGGTTCCAATCAAATATTGTGTGTATTTTTACTACAGTTTAATTCTGTGGATAACAAATATTATTGTGTTTTTTACTCTTGAACAAATGAAACAAAAGTTGCCATTATTACACCAGTGTATTTTGGAAGAGAAGACATGGAGAGTTAAATTTTCCTATACGTAAATTACCCATAGATACAAATGTTGAATTTGTTGTATTTCGGCAAAGCTGTGATGTACTGAGATTGTATTGAACTGCATGGGACATATACTGTAAAATGAATGGTCTCATATAATTATCCTCCCATTTGTAATTATTTTAGAGACAAGTGGGAAATCTGCAACCTTGTCAGTACTTATTACTTCATACTGACTAGTAAGTATAGTTTAGCCAACTGTGAGGACCTCAACAACCGTCAGACTGACAGTATCCTTGTTTGTGAGACCGATATAGGAACTTTTGACTTGCTTCATATTCCAAACCATATCCATAGTGGAGTATGCTTTGACTGTCATATTACACATATGTATGTCTGTGTTACAGTTGATGACAAATTTTAACTCAAAAACTTACAGGATCAAATCATCACGTTAGAAGACAAAGTTGATGGCACAGACGTATATTTTGTTTGCTGTCTACAGAAGAAAGCAAAATTTCAAACTCCAATTAATGACCAATCTAAAAAATTTAATTCTTTCCAAAATGATAATTTGATATTAAATTAAATGATCCTGAGATGCATTCTATTTTTTTGTATAGGATTGCATGTATTGCTAAAATGCAAATTTCCACAGTCGGTATATTATATAGGATAAATTGGGATAAACTGACTTCATACATTCATTATTACTGGTATCATTGAATTCTTTGCAGTCACTTTTGCCTTTAATTTGATCATTTTGTTAATTTGATCACTTTGTTGTTTATGGCTGAACAGAAAATGGTGTATCACTAAGTGATGCGTTAATGTGATATTGAGCTGTGCTCAAATTATCTTCAAAAATTATTGTCTACCACACCTATATTGTAATTGGGTAATAAATCTCACTGATCAAGTTTATTTGCCAGATTGATTTTTATCCTCATATGTTGCTATATTTCGAAACAAAATTGAAATTGAAAATAATTTGATATGCAATTGTATCAGTTAACCTGTTAATTACAAGTAAGTTATATGCACAAACATTTTTTGAAACCATAGTCTTAGATGATCATCATCTTCTCAATTATTTTGTGTTTTTACCACAAGAATATGTTTATGAATGTTGTCAATCATCCAGGTGATAAAATATGAAATAGAGTTTAAACTGTTTTACTGGATTTTCAACTTGTTGGAAACGGCAACAGTTTCACGCCTGATCCTGGGCGCATCCTCAAGCTGAATGGTTGTGTTCCGGCGATTGGTCAGTGACCTGTGACCGGGTCTAGGAGCTCTCAAAACGTTTCAGAATCATTTTGATCGCTGAGTTGAAAGAGGAGTAAAGGAAGCAGTATATGTTAAATACGAGCAACCATCTTGTAATCAGGGAGGCCTACATCACAATTTGTCTGGAACTTTCAACTCAGCGATCAAGAAGATCCCGAAAAGTTTTGAGAGCTTTAGTTGAAAATCCAGTAGAACAGTTTAAACTCTATTTCATATTTACCACAAGAAGTTATCACTAGTGTGCATTAATAGTTTACAGCTGGGCAGTAAAATAAACTTTTTGCCATGTCAAAAAAGACTTTAAACCATGTAATGGACAGTAAAAAGGCATACAGTATCTCTTTCAAGGAGAACCTCTTATAACTATTTGTTTTTACTCAGCCTTGCATCCTGTAGAAGCAAAGAGGAGACTTGTGATGCACAGTAGGACATTGACATCTCTTCTAACATGCAAGTGGTAGATATCTATTACTTTTATGCTTAAAATCTTCTAACAAATATTTACATTTATGTATGTGTGGTAAGATAAGTTTGAATATGATGCTATTAATAAAGATGGCCTCTTTGTTAAATGTGAACTCTGAAGATTATATTCATAATTGAATAAATTTCAGGTCAACTTTTAAGAAAAAAGGTAGAAAGGTTTAGTTAGTACATACTGGAAAAAGTAGTTATACAACTACATCATATAGAATAACAAATTACAAGTTCAATCTCAATTTTAGCCATATCCATAATTTAGAATTAAATTTATTTTATATTATTTTTTAGTTTAAAAAATCAGTCAAAGCTACTCAATATAATGTAATATATATTCAAAGAAAAACAATTAAATCAAAAATAATTAATTCAACCGTCACAGAAAAAATAAATTGGTCAAAGAATTTTTTTTCAATATTCCACAAATTAAGGGAAACTATTGGTAGGCTATATTACTATAAACACAGAAAAAACCAGGGTAGATCTAGGTCAGTCCGTTCAAAGTTTTATGTTTTGCCTGATCATTAAAGATTCAAATTAAACTAGATTAACCCTAACCCATTTTCGTTTAAAAAAACCTGGGAAGGGCCTATATAAAAAATACCTATTTTCACTATGTCCAAGGTGAGATTCAAGCCCGTGATCTGGTGCACCCCAAACTAATGTCAAGCAATACCAGGCCACCAGGCAGGCGCTGTGCTCATTACTACCTCCTATCTGTGATGTATTTGGACTTGGACTATTTTCTTGATTTCCTTCCGAGGAGTATGTAGTATGGTTAGAGTTAGCATAAAAACAATTGCATGATGTCACTTTGTAAAATTATTAAAGATTCAAATTAATGAGATGTCATGGCGTACCAAACACGTATATAACATCAACTCTAATTTGTCCTACTTTCGAGCTTCGTCAAACTGAAATGTATACAAACTAAATTGCTTATCACCAGGTTCCAAATGAGCTACCAAGCTGTACAAAATTAAATGCATCATTTCACTTTTCATATATTCCCTGAAATAGTGTGTATAATGAAAGAATGAGCAAGAGCCTGTCTCCCAAGAATTTATGACCAACCATCACATCACGCAATGTTGACACCTGATATGAGCTAGCATGCGTAGCCATCATTTAAGGATAACATCTCGACACACTTCATAGACTAGTTTAGATCGCTATCAGGGGAGTCATCTCAAATAAATATGCAACCAAAGTTTTGAACCAATTAAATTTATTTAAGCTAACTTAGTTTATTTTCTATTTCCTTTAATTGCCTATTTCTGGTAATTTGTGTGCTCACAGTATCGCTAGAATCAATAACTATGTGACCAAAGTTTTGAACAATGTTTTAAAAAAGGAAATAAAAAAGAAGATTGTCACTAAAATCATGCTCTATACATACATAAGTGTGTTAAAACATGTATCTTTTTTTTTATTGCAGATTTGATAATATATTTTTTGTCAAAACTTTAATGAAAAAATGAATTCAGCACTCTTTTTTTTCAAAAAGCATATCACTTTATTGTGATTGGTCCATGCAGCTAAAGTGAATTATTTGTTTTAGCCAACCAACATGTATCATTCGATGATACATGTTGATTAAGTTAACTGAAATCATGATCAGATCTACCACTGAAAGGAGAGATTGTTTTGATACTTTTGGATAGCAGAAATGACAAGAAACCCCTTTTCTTGATATGTCCTAACTCCTTTGAGTATGTGGTGCCCCCTGATAAAATTTACTTGTTCAGCTCTACTTCATTTACAAATTGCTGCAGTGTTTGGTGCCGCCTAGTCTTTGAATATTTATAGAATTCATTATGTTGAAAACTCAAAATTTGCCTGGTAGCTGGCAAAGTAAATTTCATCAATCATAAATAAAGTTAACTGAAATCATGATCAGATCTACCACTGAAAGGAGAGATTGTTTTGATACTTTTGGATAGCAGAAATGACAAGAAACCCCTTTTCTTGATATGTCCTAACTCCTTTGAGTATGTGGTGCCCCCTGATAAAATTTACTTGTTCAGCTCTACTTCATTTACAAATTGCTGCAGTGTTTGGTGCCGCCTAGTCTTTGAATATTTATAGAATTCATTATGTTGAAAACTCAAAATTTGCCTGGTAGCTGGCAAAGTAAATTTCATCAATCATAAATAAAATCCAGTCCAGGATCCAGTCCATATTTGTATGTTTTAAATATATTTAAAGTGCCATTTTTTAACTGACTTTTCTTACCTAAAACAATAATGACAACAACAATAACAGCAAACGTGTTGCAACAACACCCAAAAACCCAAACATTTTTTTAGTTAAGATAACCCTAATGCTGCGTAATCCAACACAATCCTATAGAAAAAAATGAAGAAATAGTCCAAGTCCAAATATGTCACAACCAGGAGATAAATGATCACCCAATGCCTGTTAGGCATGGTATTGCTGAACATGGGATTTGGGTGCGAGGGGGTCCTGGGTTTGATTCCCCGGTCAAATGTATAAAAAAATGGATTTTTGAGATAGTAACATTCAAGGAGATTAGGGGTTAGGGTTGAATATTTTCACAATATTCTGTACAGCTACTTCTCTTGAGTTCACTTGTTAGGGGAAGGAAAGAACTAAAGCCCTGAATGTCTTAGATGCTGCTGAAAAGATACCTTTACATGGAAGTTTTATTATTAATAGTTGACTTCAAGAACACTGGCCCCTGGACCACACTATAGGATATTTTGACTGCATGTAATTGATGAGGTGTTCATTGTCATATTCTCACTAGAATTAAGGTAGATGAAATGTAAGATGACCAGAATTTATCTTAAGAAGGCTAATGATGCTAAATTAGGTCAGGGAGATAGGATATAATTGACAAGCAATTTGGACTTGGATAGATATATAATCAATCATGAAATCAACAAGTGGTGTATCGAAAGGGAATGAACAGCCTAAACGTACGAATAAAGTTTCACATACTGAACGTACGGCAAACGGACACTTTATATGTGGATAACGAATTTAACGTACACAATGGATACAACTGTATAGATAATGTATTGAGTGTATACTTCTAACGAACACATGACAAATAACAATGTATAAAACAAAACAATAGTGGGGATAAGTATGATAGCGTTTGTTCTGCTCTATACAGTGATGTGTGACAGAGCCTTTAGAAAAGTCAATGTTTGCGTTTGTTTTAAAAGAGATAATTTTCCTTTTCAAAATTAATGGATACAGAAATCAAATTATCCTATGTGCCTAAAAGGTTAAATGTTATTGGCATGAAAATAATAATTTTAAAGATTGAAATCAAGTCATTCAGGGATCTGTATTGTATTTTTGCTATTCCTTACCATTATAGTATAAGGAGTTAATTTATTTATGTATTAAAGGGGCAATTCATGATTCACTTTTCACCCTCAAGGTCACCTCTATCAAAACTGAGTTTTTTAGCTTATACGAATCCTCAAGTGGTATATGCTATGATCCCCAAACCATTCTTTCATATGTACTTGCATTTTTGAGAAAAGTGAGAAAATGTGTCATTTTCTAATTATTGTCGGGGCCCCGACAATAAATACAACACAGTAGTCTATGGGGATTTTCAAAATGCTGAAAAGCTTGTAACTGTGAAACGAACAGTCGGAATCAAGTGAAATTTTCAGTATACATTTATGTTGTACTCTTCTTTTTATTTAGCTAGAAAAAAGACCACATCAAAATCATGAATTGCACCTTTAAGCTTGTAAAACTAATAACATGAATTTGTCTCCCATATAGGGAGACAAATTAATTTAGGAAGACAACCTAATTTAAATTGGAATTTACATATCGTAAAATTATTTAATTCATTTTCTATATGTTGTATGATTTGATCTCATGTTGATCGCTTGTATTCAACAACAAATTATCAGTGCCAAATCATGCAAATGTCAGTGGTCTTTCATGTGTCACATTTCAGAATTTGCAGTTTTTGTACATAAAACTAGCTCATCTCACAAATATCTTTTAATCAACAAATTGTCGATCACAAGCAATGAATTAAAGCCACAAGGCACAACAAAATTGCAATTTTCCTGTTACAATATCGTATCATCTTCTAGCCCAGGTCTGAATCCTTTTGGTAAAAATGTGCTAAATTGTTACATTTTTCTTTGTAAAACTGGCCCATCTCAAAAAGACCTTGTGTTAAACATCACCGATCTTTCCATTCAACAAGGTGTCAAACATAAACCAGGGGTAGGCTTTCAATTTTTAATTAGTTTGTAAATTATAAATGAGTTTTCTGACTTGTGCCATACGTGTAGTGGCATTTATGAGGGGATGTGTGAAAGATATGCTGTTGTGGCTAAGCATCGCAAGTTGGCTTTGTAGTATCAAAGTATTCTCTTTTTCATTAGATAAGGTCAAGAAATATGAAAAAAACCTGTCAACTTGACCAACAAATTGCAAGAGAGGCTTTGGACACTTGTGATATTTCACTTTTGTAACTTTTTCTTTCATGAAAAATCTATGATCTACTTAATAAGGTAACATGTTATACTACATGCAACATGGTCTAATTATCAAAATTCAGTTTTCAGTTTCCAATGTAAGTCATTGGCACAGATAGACGGGGTATGGAACGATAATCCCCAGTTAAATGCCTTACCCCTTCTTATCCCTTAAAAAAAGCTTTGGCAAAAAATTTAGATATTCTATTTTGTGTGTGTGCCATTGAAGAAGTTATCCACTTGAAAAAATCTTTGCCCCCATGTTGTTCCACCTTGTGAAAATAACGGGCAAGGCCACTGATGAAAAATCACACTCAAATGCTCAAGAAGAGGTTTGAATTTTGGTTTGAAATAAGTTCTTCATTCACAACCCTCACTGTACTACCCGCAAGACAGTTTTTCCCCCATGCACTAACACCTATCTCCACTTGAGTTGAAAGTGTTTACCTTAGCATAAATTGAGATGAGAAGACTTATATTTCATATGAAAGTGTGAAATTGTATGATTAATTGATCTTAGGGTCTGTCTTCATGCTTAGATAAAAGTTGTTTTATGCCATCACCTATAGAGTAGATGTATCAGCATTTGTCATCCTCATCATTAATTTACTTCTCATCTCAACTTAACTGCCCTTTTCATGCCATATTTTTGGCACATAAAGCCCCATGCTTGTCTTCCATTGTTTCCTGTTGCTATCATGCCTTGTAACTGCATTCAAGATCTTCCACCCTTTCTCATTTCCTTCTTTCACAACATTTTCCCATGTTCTTTACTTTGGAAACACTAATGTCACATTTTGTTTATCCTCATAATAAATTGGGAGGTAAAAGATATGTTAAAAAAGTCAGATTCTTTGTCCAAAAACAATTTCTTCAATTAACTGTCTTCAGTAGACAGGATAATAGTGGAAATTAGTCCATGAATAATTTAAAAGTACTTGCTTCCAAATCATATGATCTAAAATTCGTAACTTTGCAAAAGGTAACTACACATTCCAGGAAGTATTGTGGAGTAAGCAGATTTATGATAACAATCAGTACAATGTATGTCACATCCACAGATCTGATTAGCCCTTAGTACTGTCAGTTTGGAAGAAATGCGACCAGGAAGATGACGTAGAATGTCTCATTATAGCCCAAAGGCTGGGGCAAAAAAATGTTTGTTATGTATTCAGAGAATGAAAATTGCTTTATAAAGGGAAAAAAGTTGTGGTTTTTGTTTGGCCTATATTTTATCATTTTTGATGTTTTGGGATACTAAATCTTGTTATGTGAATGCAAGAGAGTTGTAATTGGCAATCTCTGTCATTTTTCATAAATTTGTAATACTCATTATACAGTGTCCATTGTCCAACCTTGAGTCAGTGGCTCTTGAAATGAATGGTTCTTCAGCTGACAGTAAGAACTTTAAGAGCCACTGACATACAGCAGGCAAATTTGGATTTTTTCCCCATTATAGTGACTACAAGTGTTACATGTATAAAACACATGATCGTTCATCTGACCAGCTGTACATGCAGCAATTTTTTTGTTTTTACTTCAATTTCAAATAATATAAAGACCATGTTGCAAGGATTAAAATGACACCTCGTTGAATTTTATCAGCTTTCAGAAATCAAGTTAGGGTTGGTTCAAAGTTTTTGGCAGACAGAATATTCTATGCAACAACTATCCGTGTTTAAATTATTTGCCCTTTTACCCTAATGCACCTTGGGATTAGAACGGGGATTTGATGATATCGTGTAGAATACTTTTTTTATTCGCCACCGTGTTGAATATTCTATCATGAAATAGTCGTTATTACATAGATATGCGTGAGATTTTATTGAATAACGAATAAATATTGCACAAAATTGGCATAGAATATTCTATGGGAAGAAGTAACTAAGTACCAATCCTTATAGTCGATCAAATGTGGAGAGTTCTAAATTTTAGCTACATAAGTATCATATATACAAATGTTAAGATTATTTCCCAAATGCAGTGAGAATTAAAAAGAATTGTAATAAATTTAAGCTTTTATATGAGAATCTAAGCTATACCCATAGGTTTATGGGGGAGATACCGTACTTTGTATACTGGCTCATGTAATGACTTCATCAGCAATGGAGCTCAAATTGGGAGCATTTGAATCCACTCGGTTCCCACCAAAATCAACTCCGGGTGTCGAGAATCAGTTGCGCATGGTCACAAATCATCATTTTGCAAAAACCCGACCCGAATACCCCAATTTTGTCTGCATGCTGGAATAAAAATGGCAGGAGTCTGGTGTCTCCCCTGTAAATTTATGGCTAAACCTGAAAGTAAAATACTTAGTTGTTCCTTTCACATCACTGACCTGCATTTACCTAACCCACATATTTTGTAAATTTAGTACTTGTTATAACTGACTTTGTGTTAAAATTGTTTGAATTTGATGAATAAATAATTTTATATTTTGTACAATCTAGGCTACATATGTTTTTGCTGATAGCTACATTTAGGAACACCTGAGCACACAAATACACTGTTGTAAGTTTTCATGATATTTGTTGATTTTTTGCAAAGCTGAGTATGTGACATTGATCTACAAATATGTAATATTCAATATCCAGTAACATTTTATATTTGTCTTTCATTATTTATGTATTGATCATTTGATGGAGTCAAATTTATATGATTGGATGTATATGAGGATGTTAATAGTGCACACAACATATCCCAGAAGTCGATTTACATTGGAAAATATCTTAAAGAATGAAAGGGTAGAATGCATGTTCTGAATCATTTTGCATATTTCATGTAAGTTTTTATTCGGATTTACTTCATAGGTACCTTTGTGGGGATTGCGTTTTTTTGACCAACAATAGAATTCCAAAATGTATTTACTGATCTTTTACAAAATGAAAAAGCCTGAAGTCAATGTTATATTTTTTCAGTACAAAGGTGATCATGTGACTGCAAAAGTGTCAGTCATTGGTTGCATTTATACAATAGTGCCCTTTTGATTTTGATTTACATTGTCATGACAACAACTTTAATGAGATTTTTTCATGTTATTGATGGATAACAAAACAGCTAACATTTATGACAAATTTCAATAAACAAGAAAGCTTTTAATTTGTTTGCCTCTAGAAAAAAGAATGAATTCTTGTATATTTGTAAAACCATGAAACATTGAACATTAGCATAAGAAGAAGTGATAAAATACATCTGGAAGTCAAGTTAAATATAGGGGATGCCTTCAAATTCATAGCAAGTACAAAATGCAGTTAAAGTCAAACTGGCATGCTTCTGGGCCATGTGGCCATACTGATTGGGTTTATTTTGCTTGGCTAAGAGCTAATTTGTTAAACATTTTATGTAGCTGTCCATTTCGTGTATTTATTAGAGATATACAATAACATGAATTTTGATGAATAATGGATTTTTGTTTTTGTTGATAAGAGTATACATGCACAAAGAAATCTTATGAACATTAGAGTATACATGCACAAAGAAATCTTATGAACATTTTTAAGGCCCCCCCAAAAAGTTGGTTGGTTGTCATCCACCGCCCGCACCCTATTTTTTTGAAACTGGAAAAAAGTTTTTACTGTACTAAAGAATACCCGCCTACTTTTCAGATTTTGTCTTTGAGAATTTTGATCATTTGAAAATATTTTTTATGTTGTTGTTTTCATTTTGTTTACATTGTAATACTGTTTTTAAACTTGTTTATAAAGATATTTTTTTAGTACAATAGACTTATTTGCATCTTTATAGAGGCCATAATTTGGTGTAGCTTTGACTTACATTTGAAAAAAGAAATTGGAAAAAAAAAACCAATCCGCCCGCCCGCTCTTGCTCAAAAAAAGTTGCGGAAGACAACCAAACAAATTTTTTTTGCCTAATGATAAAAGGCTCAGTCCCTTTAATTTTGCTTACTTCGATGATGTATTAAAGATGTTAATTTATAACATCCCAAAAGGTTAGGGAAAAGGACCACAATGCATCTCCAACATTGCATTGGGAGGAATACATGAAAGTTGTTATGATGCATTTGCAATAATTTGGAAATTTGAAAACTATCATCAATACATGTGCATTTTTTTTTCTTGGAAAACGTATTGCTGAACCATCATAGATACTCTCCTGATGTATTAGCAAATAATTTAAAATGTCTTCATGGAAATGTTGTCACCAATATTTGGCAATGTCTTAACAATGTCTTTGTGATGCTCTATGTTCCCAAAACCATCACCGCAATGATATAGGTACGCTTGAAAGCATTGGTAATGCAAATATATGTAAAATTAAATCACCATTAAAACAAACAAACAAAAAATTTACGGAAGTCCCTTTCTCTCTAAATAATGTTTTACAATTTAGATTCAAAATCTGACATTCACCACATCACATTTTCTGCAATGATCCACCAGTTTTATTTATGTTATGCATACTGGATTTAAACATATTATATATGCATAATGTACCAATACATTTTCATGTATGTTTTTCTGATGCATATAAATCAACATTAAAGTATCATCACATTTAGTGAACTGTGTATTTTGGATGATGTATTTACAATCACTACGGCATTTTAATAGAAGAGATTTTCAATAAGTTTATGGCCAGAAGAAGAAGAAATTAAGCCATGTCATTTGTATATGTTATTTAGTTCAACCTAAAGCAATATAAGTACTATAAGACTTTGATCAAAAATGGTTTATAGTAAAAACAAAGGAATGTGACTATCTATATAAGTGTTGTTAAAAAAATGTTTTACCAATTAAAATGGATAAAAAGGACATGCATGCTTTCCAATACTAATGCATGTGGAAATCAATTTGGGATCCCGAAATTAATTCAACAAATGACCATAACAGAAAAAGTAAGCATATTTAAGCCAAATCATTTGGCGGGTAATAGTATCTACCTAAAACAGACCCAATTAGGTAAAAAAAGTAAAAAGCCATGGGTGACAAGGGGCATTTTTAACCATTTGTAGTATTGCCTTAATTGATGAATATGTGGAAAGTAAATATCTGTTTTTTAAACTTTCCACATATTCATCAATCAAGTTGAAGTATAAATTGCTTACCTTATATCTGGTCTCAGACCACAAATATATTGGAAAGCCCTCGTATCATCACATGCAGTGGATTTTGTATTCAAAGTTGGTGCATTTTCTATGTCTTCTTCATTATAGTGGACTTTGTCTTTAGAGATGATGCATTTCAGTACATCATTAATGTGATGGACACAGGTGTGCATTTTCTATCACTTCCTCAATATAGTGGACTTTGTCTTTGGAGATGATGCATTTCAGTACATCATTAATGTGATGGACACAGGTGTAAAGATGACACCATAATAATATTGTGATTCATTTATTAATTATGATTATATCCGCTAGATATAATTACATCTTTTGTTTCTTTTATTAGCAGAATCTAATATAGCTAGTGAGGAGAGTCTGGTGAATTTTTGCCTCGGGGTATTTTCAACATCTTTTTTCTCATCTAAGAAAGCTAATATATCGCCTTGGGTTATAGATTACGTTAGTGAGTGAAGTCCAGATTATGAATAGAAATGGCCGCCTAACCTAGTTTTGATGTTGATGTGACGAGAACAAATTGTTGGTGGAAATGGTGTTTTATTTAAATATAGATATTCACTGAAATTTAAACTGAAATGTGTATCGGCTTAGAAAACGTTCATTGGCACACTTTTTGAAAGTTTAATTTTTGTGTATTTCATAAATTGGCAGGGATATGAGGAGTAATTAATTATGTCAAAATATATCCTTGTGTAAAGGCTGGTTTGATTTTGCGATTCATTTATATAAATATTAAAAAATATCCCCTAAAAATCACAATGTAATATATACCTGTATATAAAACATATTTTACCTATTAAATTTTTGTTTTTGTGTGTGTGTGTTTTGTTATGAATGTACACTTAAGCAAAATCAGTTACTTTGTCAAAATGTTTGTCAAAAATATCCATCTTAACTTTTAGGATAACCAAATCATTTTCATTGTCATCACCGTTGTCATCATCATCATCATCATCATCATCAAAGTTCTTGTATGTTGTCTTTTGTAGCTTGTATATTTTGAGTTTATTTTCATATGGAGAAAAAAAATCATTTCTTGTCCACTTGTACAACTTTAAGTTTGTAGCTTCAGAGAATAGTATCTTTTTAATAAGGGATGCAGAAACTGAAACATTGTTATATTCATCACAACTTGTTCATCTTTTTCTAATAGCTTTGAGTACTATCACTTATTTTGTAAAGTTCTGTCAATCATTTCTGTTTATATATTTTGAATATGATCACAAAATAGAACATTTGCCTTTGAGCAGCATATAACTTATTGAAGATAAGTTAGTCAGTATCGTAAAGAGAAAGGTTTTCTACCCCTGATTGTTCCCAACTCATTTCGGCATTAAGGACTTCTGATAGGGCCAAATCATAGTCGGCCTCCAAACTAAATTTTTCTTACCAAACATTTGGTCGTGACGTCAAAATGACGAGTGACTCCAAACAAAATAACTTCAACACTGAGTTGAGACCAAATAAAACTTTGCGTTAAATTGCACATGTTATTGAATTGCCATATACATTGGACCAAATGTTTGTTACCCGTTCATAGTTTAAATTCCATCGCAAATATTTGGTGACGTCATGACCAAATGTTTGGTAGGAAAAATTTTGTTTGGAGGACGACTATGATTTGGCCCATATAGTTTAAAACTTGAAGCAGTAATCATGAATTGTAGAATTAAAGAAGCATGAATGAAGCTAGCCACCGATGGACATGATATATTGGCAGCCATATCATGAACACTGAATGTCATGAGGTATCATGTCACATTCTCAGTCATGTGAGGAATACAGTGTTGACATTTGAGATCATTAATATTGTGATGGCATATGGTAGAAAAACATTTTAAAACATTAATGCGATCAATTTTGTATACAAGTCGGATATCATTTGTCATATCGGTGTACACGAAAAGTCCCGTGTTGTAATTTGCAGCAAGTAATCTAATTACTCCGGAATAAAATTTCACCATCCCTCCTATATCGCTGAAAGCCACTCTGAGTGGCTCACATAGACCTAACTTTATGATAGCATATGATCATTGTAGTGTGCTAGGGTTGTTATCTTTGCTAATAAAAATGATTGCGCTAGATAGCTCTTTGATTTTGTTTCAACTGCTTGCTGGCGAATTTTTGACCACTTTGGGCTTATAATTTTGTTTTAGAGCTGTTTGAAAAAAATGCCTCAAATTCGGGCATATCGTGCACGCTTTTGCGAGCCGCTCACAGCGGCTTGTCGGAGTGAAAGAGTTGATACCCTCCAAATTATTTGACTCAAATATGCTTACTTTTCTTTTATGGAAATTGTTGAATTAAATTCAGGATCCTGAATTTAATTCCACATGTATTAGTATAGGAAAGCTCGCATGTGCTTTTTATCCATTTTTCTATGGCAAAACAATTTTTTTGGCAATATACATTAACTTAAAAATGCTTTTAGATAGTCACATCTTTAGCCTTATTGTAGACATTACAAATTTTGCTGCAAAACAGTCAGAAATCTTATGACCTTATTGATTTGGTAGCACCGCATGCACGACACCATATAGCGACAGTCAACCTAATTCATTTTCACAGTTTTGCTTGAGCTTTAATGATAATCATAACAGTAATTGTTTAGCAATTTTCCATTGGATCATATATCATTATTATGCCCAGGATCTAAGTTTTTTCCACACCGTCATTCAAAGCATAAAAATGAGGCATGATAATTTTATGTCAACAAGTTATGTGCATCACATTTTCAAAGGATCCGGTAAGGTAAACATATTTTAATGTTGACATTTGATGACATTAATGTTTGAGTAAACGTTCCATTACCATGAAGTAGCATATAAGCAGTCATGTGACCACTGATGCAGCTGTGATATGTCAAGAGGTCAAGAGGTCACATTCTATCCAGATCCATTTAGCGCTTGAATATTCTATGCATTTAAGTTAGTGTCAGTAAAGGCCTACATGAGATGATAGATTGACACAGTAGACACAAGCTATGGGTAGCAATTTTAAGACATTGCTATTTTGGTATATGTGACTGCCATGTTTTGGGAACTAAAATACCTGCCAAAAGATTAATTTGTTGCTACAAAATAAATTTTGATTAGGATCGAGAATACAGGTAAATTACACTAAAACACTTAATTATATATTTTCAATTTTAATTATTTTGATAAATTTCATTTTTGATGTGAGAAAACAAAAAAATTGACAACCGTTTTTAAATATTTTGCCGATAATAATACCGATTTAATAACCAAATAAACTTTTTATGATGTCAAAAAGATGAATTATTGATCAAAAGTATGATACGGTCAGCCAATTGGCTAACCGCGTCACAGTGAGCCAATTCAATTGGCTGACCAAAAATGACACTTATGCATGCAGCCAATTGGCTAACTCTACTCCAATACATAATATCTTGTCAAAACTCGACAGACTCTACAAACTTATATTTTGTACAGAGATAACTTCAAATAAGATGAAAAATATTCGATTTTCTTGGATCAAAATTGAAATGTGACTAAATATATTGGTCAATTCAGGCCCATTGTTTAAACCAGAGATCTTCAAGTCAATATGTATTTGTATACTATTAAATATAAGCTATACCTTATGGAAAAAGGTTATAAAACCACTGGTTATGAAAGTTCCTTGCTCCCTGCCAGCAAGCTGCATCAATTTATCGTATATATAATTCAAAACTTGGTATTTCAATATCATACTGGCACAAATTTCAATAATCCACCCATCAACATTGCCCAACCATCAGGAAATCATCAGCATTACGTCGCCTGAATATATAACATGAAATATTAAATACAATCTAAAATAAAAAACAAAACTGGATTATTCAAGTGATCCATCCTGGTAAAGTTTTGTAATGTGTTTGATATTAATCATTAACGAGCATGTGCATTTTTCTTATTAAACTGTCAATGTGGGTTAATCAGGATACCTGGCGCTCTGAAATTTGTGACCATCCACTAAAAATGAGCCTTTATTTTTGACCTTTTGGTGTTTTCACTTTATATTTGCAAATTTTATATTATAAAATAAAATAAAATAACACCTCAATGAATTTTACTTAACTTCTACAAGTCCGGTTATAGTCTTTCAAAGGTTATGGATGAAAAGGTGATTACCAAGATAAAGGTGTTCAAAGATCTAAAAATCATATATTTTTCTGTTAAGGTTCCTTAGAAAAGGTATTCTTTTTTATCAATTCTGCTCAGTTTTTTATTAAATAAATCGTCAGATTACATACAACCTTGACTTGTATTTTCACTTGTAACAAAAAAAAAATGAAGTTTGTCAACTTAGTGGCTCATTTGTGTTAGACAGTCTTGAATTATGTTGTAATAAAATACAATTTTTAAGGTGGTTTTCCAGGACCAAATTGCCAAATACTATGAATTTATAGAGTTAACTTTCCAGGGCCTGAATTGCCAATTACTATGAATTGTAACGTTAACACTTTCCATGATCTGAATTGCCAATTACTTTGAGTTTGTAACATAAACTTTCCAGGACATAAATTGCCCATTACTATTAATGTATAAGGTTGACTTTCCAGAACTTGAATTGCCAATTACTATGAATTTTAACGTTAACTTTCTAAGACCTGAGTTGCCAATTACTATGAATTTTGTGACGTTTACTTTCCAGGAAATTGATTATAATTTTCCTTGAATAGTATTCAAATTATATTTTAACAAAAACTTTCTGTAGGGCATTATCAACAAATTAGCTCTTTCTGTAAAATTTATCAACAGAAGTTACTGGAATTACAGATCTTAGAAAACATCTGGAATTACCAACTTATGATTAGCATTAATTAAACTTGTAAATAGAAAATTACCAAATGTCATATTCAAATTTTAATAAAGTATCACTATGAGGTGTTTTTATTAGGTCTACATTATCTTAAACTGCAAAATGGATTCAAAACTGATCATTTGGATCAGTTTTCCAAAACATTGATCAGTTACAGTATGTATTTGAAAACCTTAAAAGACAGCATCTTTTACACAAGAGCGATCATTCACAAATTTTGCTCAATGATTGCATACACAAAGCAGAAGTCTATTCAACTTTCCTCGTAAAATAGCAAATGTTTGATATTCATCGTTTCTGACAGATGGAACAATTAACAACAGCTAAAGATAGATTGCAATCTCAAATTGGTTACTCACAGGATTTAGATTTGTAATAGACTCATAGTCAAGGGGGACCACTTAAATATGCAGAATTTCAAGCTGTCCAAATCTATTCATGTCACGCAATTCAGGTTATGTTTTACTGTCACGCAATGAAAGATAAAATTACTTTACAAGTAACTTTGAAGGACATAAGCTGTCAGTCATATATGTGTTTATGAAAGTGTGGCGTTAGACTGGCTTCTAAGAACCTACATTGTTGATCAATATAAATTTACGATAGTGTGGTGGTATAAGGTTGACTTTAGTCTCTTTTTGAACAATTATATTACGGTGCAACTTATTTTTCTTTGTTCGTTAACTTTTAACTGCACAAAATGTACCTTACCATAGATTACAATGTTAGTACCAGAGTTAATTAAGATTTTCCTTGAGTAGCATTCTATTTTTACTTTGATAAGAACTACCTTTATGGGTAGTCAACAAATTATAACTCTATGTGAAATTTATTATGAAAAGTTTCTGGAACTAGCTCTATATGTCTTGGAACACCATTTAAATTGTCAAATCATAGTTATCTTTAGATTAAGAAATAAATGATGATCAAGTGCCATATTCATTAAGGATTCTTTTAATTAGGATTATGTTCCTTTGCAAAACCAATTAAAAAGTGATCATTCTAGTGCCAGACTTTTCCAAAAAACAAATACAGTTGGTATTAAAAAACATGAACATTATGAAACGATACCTGCTGCAGCCCAATAACATCTTTTACACTAGACCCATCAATTACAAATCTTGCTCAATGATCTCACACAAAGCAGAAGTCTATTCAACTTTCCTCGTAAAATAGCGTGTACACGTTTGATATTCATCGTTTCTGACAGATGGAACAATTAGCAACAGCAAAAGATAGATTGCAATCAGCAATCAGTTACCCAAAGGATGTAGAATTGTAATCGACTCATAGTCACGGGGGACCACTTAAATATGCAGAATTTAGAGCTGTCCAAATCTATCCATGTCATGCCAATTCAGGTTATGTTTTACAGTCACGCAATGAAAGATAAAAATACTTTACAACTAACTTTGAAGGACATAAGCTGTCAGTCATATATGTTTTTATGACAGTGTGGTTTAAGACTGGCTTCTGAGAACCTTCATTGAGTGCTCAATGATCGCATACACAAAGCAGAAGTCTGTTCAACTTTCCTCGTAAAATAGCGTACATTTGATATTCATCGTTTCTGACAGATGGAACAATTAGCAACAGCAAAAGATAGATTGTAATCAGGAACCAGTTACTCAAAGGATGTAGAGTTGTAATAGACTCATAGGCACAGGGGACCACTTAAATATGCAGAATTTAGAGCTGTCCAAATCTATCCATGTCAAGCAATTCAGGTTATGTTTTACAGTCACGCAATGAAAGTATGCTTGTTTTAGAACTTTACTGGTTTCATAATTATAGATCAAGATAAACGAAGGAAGCTTTTTTGTCAGAATATTGCTTCACTGAGACTGGGTAGTATGTAAGCCGTACCCCCTGTAAAAGATTTGCATATAAATTATTCTTTTGGTATTAATCTCTCTCAGATGACAGTTATTCCAAGCTGTCAAAATCCAAGATGAAAACTCCTGATCATTTTTCAGCTGTCAAAATCAATTCACTTGTATGTGGTGATCTTGACAACTATTTTTAAAGTAAATATACTGTAAAAACACAGAAACATGTTGTTTTTAAAATTGTTTTCTTTCTTAAATGTCAGAAGAACTAATTTTTGGTAAATTAAACAAAGCTAAGTATTCACATCATATTATAGCATGTTTAGTGCATTCCAATTTTCCTTATTAAAGCTCTGTTTTTGTACTATGCCAACAATTGTATAATTTTGTATGTACGTAGCATGTTGGATGCATTCGAATTATGACATCATGGATTTGCGAACATTTTTTTACGTGTAAAGCTTCAGGCCAATTAACGTACACAATTTTGACATTTAAATTCAATCAATGTTATGTTTCTAATTGAATAAATTATCCACAGTAATTGAATACAAAGGCATTATTAATCATTAATTTGACACATGGACAGAAAGAATCCATAAAGTTAAAATTGAATTGCATAATGTGCATTAATTGATAAAGTTGTTACTTATTTCTGGCTAGAAAATAATTCTATCCACAAATATGCAAAAGTCATGTCTTGTTATTTTAATTTAATGTTTAAAGCATTTGGATTTGAAATTAGATATTATTATTCTCTAATCATTTGTTTGTTTTATAAAAAACCTTAACACAGATTGCTCTATTGCAATGGAAAATGCGATAAAAAACTATCTGCACAGAAAACACTCTTAGCACAAAATATGTAGATGTGATCAAAATGTTCTTTCAATTCTTTCATGTCAATATGATGACATAGAGTTAATAATTATATCCCATTTCTTGTGAAAATTAATTTGGAAAAATCTTTTTTTAAAAACCAGATACATCCATCTGAAGTACTAAGTTAATACATTGCGGCTCTCATTAGGTAAAATTGTCCTGATACGATACAAGTATAATTCCCCTGGAAACACGTTTTGTGTAAAATTAAAACAATCGGCCCTGATATGGTTAAACTCTCAATTTCAGATAGACGTTTTACCTTGGTAATTCACTTGCCTTGTAATGCATAGCTAACCAGTGCCAGAAGCCATGGTTCGAATACCCATAAATACAGCGTAAACTATTTCTCTTTTCATGATTAAAAATAGTTATGATTCACATTTTCCTGAGCAAAGGGATAGTATTTAACTTAAAAAAGCTAATGTAAACTTAAGATCACTGAAAAAAATACTATTGAAGTACATGCTTTGTTGAGTTTGATTCTATGAAGAGTGGAGACCAATATACGACTTCAGTGGAACCAAATTGATTATTACCTTGAGATCGGAGGAAGTATGATGAGAGGGATTGGATCATTAATAAATATTATTATTAGTATTTTTGTTATCATATTATTCTTACAAATTCAAGTATTGATGCAGCAGTGTCTAAGGAAATAGTATTGTATCGATACTGGGATAAGTCAAAAATATAATGGTTTGCATGTTTACTCGACTAATAGCTAAGAGCTTTATTATTATTGGTTCATTGCTTCAAAATTTCTGTGTGTAAATCCAAACTAATGGGATATCTAGGTCACAAATGATATGTACTATGCTTAATTAGGCTGTGACGTTTGCCTGGTTGGGTCTTGTTAATCATATTTGGAGTATATTTATCCAACTAGCAATTATGTGATGACTTTAAAGCCAAAACCCTGTGGCTTACCTCTTGACATTTAAGATAATGTCAGGCAAATGTTTTTTTTTGATATTTCTGGTCAGCTAGAATGGAAATTTAGCCTTATGTGCTTGCATTTCTTGTCAACATTTTCAAGATTTATTATCACAAACATGAATAAGAATACCCAAATTTGATTGTCATTGCAGTTAAGATTCATTCAGATTGATGTCATGGCAGTGGTTTTATTAAGAATCCATATCCAAAATGGTTGGGTCCAACCCTGGCTGTAGGGACAAAATCTTAACTACAATGGCAGATATCTCTGGTCTTTATAAGTGATTAAGGCAGGGGTGCTGGAACTGTGTAGGCTGGTACAGCTTTGGCCGCACCACTTTCCAGCCCAAACAAGAAAAAAGAAATGAATAAATTAATCTAATTTAATTTAAATAAATGTGTTTTATTGAAGTCTTATAGCATTAATATCCACAACAGTGACAACATAGTAAGCACTATTTAGTGATCACTGTCTTCTTGTTCCCTGTTTTAAATAACTAAGGGACCAGAGGCCGAACCACTTTTATTTTCATCCGACACCAATGGATAAGACCTTTCTATAGAGTATAGAGATTCTTAATCAGTGGTGAAGCAGGTGGGGTACAAGAGGATGTGACAACATCCCTGATATTCAAACCCATTGGTGCATGCAGATTATTGACACTGGGTTAGTTTAGATATAAGCAATAGTTTTTAGTAACTAATTTGTAAAAGCATATGTGATTATTTTCACTCGGTGCTGTATGCACATTGGGTTTTCAGCTGATACCCATGTCCACTTTTCTCTTCAGTCGTCCTCCTGCATTTAAAACTAAACAAAGGGAGATCTTGGAGCCTACAAGCTTCATTTGAAGTTTTCTTGGGATATCCTACACTATCTGCCAAAAGGATTATTTTCTTTATTACCAAACTGCAAAAAAAAAATCTAATGAGTAACATACAATTCAAAAACAGTTTTCGGAAACAAAGGATTAACTTTCTATTCTGTCTTAAAAGAGCTTTACAGCTACAAGACTTGATTTACCTAATACATAAATGGGTTACAGCCACAACAGATTTCAAAGATAGTTGGAATAAGTATTAAAACAGGTTATCTATCAGGGGTTACGAAAACAGTATTTCTGAGATGTTTGACATTTTGTTGATAGATATGAGAGGAACATTTATTAAAAGGGTCAAGGTATTGATGTGTTTTTATTTCACTTGCTTACATTATTAAATATCACATCAGAAATAACTGAAAACGATCTTGCTACATCATCATGTCTTGTTTTTAGAGATTTTAAAGGTCAAAATCTCCTAACTTGATTGTGCTATCTTATGAAGATACAACTTGATACAGACATGTACCGGTAGTACATAAAGACACTATATTTGTTACAAATTCACAGGAATATTGTATAATTTATTCAGGACTTTCTTGCTTTACATAGTAGAGTAGGGTAATAATTAGAACATGTCTTGTATGTTGAATATAAAGGACATGCAAATATGCAACTTGAATTCCTAGGATGCAGTAAGGTTAGCAGGTTCATGGTTCTGTTATTTTTTTTTTTTTGAAAATACTTACATTTGGAGCGGGACATCATTTTTGTCACTGTTTATTGCTGTGATATATCATAAATAGTGTGAATAAGTTAAACTTTTCATAACAATTCTCTTTGACTATTACACAAACGAGTTTCATTGCAGAATGAAGACTTTGAAATGGTTATGTTGTTTTTCTCAGCAGCTATCACATATAAGGATCCGTCACAAATCTTCATATAAAACCAAACGTACACATAACGTACATAATTTCAATACTGTTTGTCATTTGTTCGTTAGAAGAATGTTCAATTTGTTATTCATACGGTTGTGTCTATTGTATACGTTCAATTTGTTATCCATACGGTGGTGTCCATTTAGCACACGTTCAGTACGTGAAACTTTTGTAGGTTAAGTGTATATTATTATCTATATTGATGTGTGACTGAATCTCAAGACAGCTACATGATACATGAAACCAGCTTAAGCTTATCAGATCATAAACCAGTAATATGTGATCGGTAATTGGCATTATTGGATTGGAGATATCACTATAGTCATCAGATACTTTGTAGATATCATTTTCACCGTTGGATATCAATTGTTACTTATGTGTTGCTGATAAGCACATTTTTGATATCAAAGTCAGGTCATTTTTTATTTCAATTTTGTTTTATTCATAATTCTTTGTGTGTTTTTATTCATATTTATTTAATGTTTTTTTGTGTTTTTAATTGTATGATTAATGTTTTTTTCTTTTTCTTTTCTTTCCATGGCATCCTTTGGTCCTCTTGATAACATGTTAGGTAAGTGAAATCAGTGTGTTAGCTTTGAGTAAATCTAGGAACATAAAATCAGTGAAATTTTTTCAGGAAATTAAAATCCCATATGTCAAAAACATCCATTTGATGCAAATGCATTATTTATCAAAAGTTCTTCGAATCCTGGATGGTCTTTGATTTTTAACTGAGTGCCATTTATGTTGTGTTTCAGAAGTCTAAAAAATCACTTCTAATTATAATTTACACACAGGTTTGATCCTTTCTCTGTTTTTAATTCCTCTTTTATTTATTGTGTTATGGAACTAGCATTATTTGTTTAAATAATTTGACAGTCCAAATTGATATTTAAAGAGGAGATAGGAATAACACTTTATGATTAAATGTGATTTTAACTAGGTGGTGTTATCCTGTATTAAATTTTTGGTATAAACATTTGATTAAGAAGGCATGCCGATTAAGAAATCAGAAGAAATGAATAGTCAAAATGTAGAATAACCTTGTTAGTGGTATTTCAGTGATTTCCATATAAAATATGTTGCTCTGCTGAAAATGTTGATCTTGTTTATAAAAAAAAGTAAAGATCATGTAACCAGAAACAAAATGTGATTTTTATATTGTGAATGATTTTATAAAACTGGGTCAAGCTCAAAACCCATAGAAATGTTTGCTAATTTCTCCCTTCAGGTTTTCATAGCCCATTTTATTCTGTAGCATTTACATGCATTCCTCAAGGCTTTCAAATCATAAGGTATTAAACCCCGATTTATTTCATATTATTTCTTGTAATGATATCCTACAACCTGAAGCAAAACACATTAAGATTTGCCATGAAAATGTTACCAGTTTACCCCAGGTAATATTTTATTTGTGCCATTAAAGGGTTCTATAGAATGGTCAGTTAGGAGACATAAAGGCAAAGGGAGGTCTTTATTATGCTTAGAATACTTATACTAAACCTGGATACATATCCATTAATCACTATCATTTCAGCAGTGTTAAAATTTTGTATGAATGAAATGATCTTTTCCATTTAAAGGTAGCTGGCTCAATTTGATTTAGCCAAAAGTTATTTACATGCTATTTTTTTCTTATTTAAGCAAAAAACTATCCTTGATTAATGATATTTATGAAACTATCTGACTTGATTTGATGCTACGCCAATGATAACCAGCAACATCATGAATGGAATTAACCCTGTTATATGTATGAATTTATGTTAAGTCATACTTCATCCATAGAATTAATTTGCTTCAATTAGTCCTCGACATTCTTAAGTGGTAAATGTCTTGGTTTTAATGCATTAGGTCATTAGGGAAAGGGCTAATTAAGGAACTATTTCTAAATGTACTTTTGGGACACGCTTCAAGTATTTATTTAAATGTCTGTACCCACTATTCAAATAATGATATGTTAGCTCATCATGGTAAGGTGAGATGCCATATGCCATCATAAATTTATTATAAATACAATGTCATACCTGCCAACTGTCCCGATTTTATTGGGATTGTCCCGATTCACAACTCTCAAAATGGCCAAAAATCGGGATGTCCCGATTTTGAGATATTGAAAAAAATAAAATACAAGGAAAAGTCGCCAATATTTATGGTCTTG